>JAHZNG010000946.1:0-13266 GCA_027744375.1 Orchesellides sinensis
TTGATGGTGAACCTATTGGTGAAAACAGAATTCAAAAATTCTTAACCGTTTTTCCGTAATCGTGCTCACAAGGAATCAGTAGACGGACCAGTTTTTGCAAACTAGCATGATGAACCAGTTTTTTTCATGGTCGTAAAAATATTCATGGGGTTTCCGGAACTTGTCTTTTTCCACCTTAACATTTGCGAAAATGGAAACGTGTTGAATAAAATATTGCGAATTAAACACATTTTCGTTTCCCCCATCTGATGCATATTACAATCCTTTAAGCTTGAAGCTTGTCATTAAAGTCAAATGAAAGGTGCCAAGTTGTCGGATATTTTGAATAAAAGTGGAGAAAGCGCGAAGGAGTAAGAGACGCAGAGACGACTAGTCAAGATAGAACCAAAATGATGTACATATAGAACGGAAAAGTGTAGAAAGTGAAAAAGTACGTAAAGAAATGCATAATGAAATGTAAAAGTTTTTTTTTTTTTTTAAATGGAAAGCAGCCTATACATATGCATATACCTACGCACAGTTGGTATGTACAAAGTTGGGATAAAAGCTCAACGGGAAATTATATAGGGAATCATTCTGTCATTTCAATTTACGGTATGTACGTCTCGCTGCATTAAATGGTAGATTTTTTAGGTTGCGCATAAATCTGTTTGAAGAGCAAAGTAGTGAAGTAAAGTATGTTACTAGTGCTAAAGGTTCTGTACAACTGACTTTTCTTTCTCCTCTCAAGCTGCCGCACACACACTACTAGACGCCTAAATAATCTTGTGAAAAGACCGACGAGTGCGAATAGAAGATGACTTTCACTTTACATTCACCGTTTAAACTTGTGTCCCACCTTGTAGACTAGTTTTGCGCCCATTTCTACATCAGAAAAGAAAAACTGATAGTATCGGCAACCTTCTCTTATAACTTGACTTTCATTTTCAACCATTTCAATTCATTTTTGCTTCTGTATATACAATACTGTAAAATGGGTAGGGCTTTATACACTTTTGAATGCAAAATTATTTCCCTAGCTTTTCTATTTGGTGGTGGTGCAATCTTCTTTTTACAAAGAAAGCAGAGTCAAATATACTCTTATGTAATGCAAAAGTTTAAGCTTTTATTATACATAAATCCTTTCCTTTTTTTCCTTAAAATTTCACCATCTCTTCCGTTTTTAAGCCGTTTCAATATGTACCTTGTATAAAGTACTTTTGCAAATGGCTTCATCACCACTATAGCCATCATGATCAAAGCGGACTTTCTATTTCAAGTGAAAAATAGCTTAAGATGTGGCTTATTTAAATACTTTTAGTCTAAAAGCAACCCTGCTTTGTCTCTCTGATCCTTTTGCTTTTTGAGTTTGTACAATATTTGAATTCAAGGGTAAAAACTATGTGGCAGTGGTAGATGTAATGATGCAATGTAATGTGTACTTTTACTACATTATATCTTATGTGTGCATAATACATAAATAATGAACATAATTTGCACACACTCTAACCGCACACATAGCATTAGTTTCAGTTGTAGAAGATAAGCTCAACCATTTCATATTGACAGTTAGCACGCCAATTCCGACACGGCTCCATTTTACTATAGCTATGTATATGGAATACATACCACATAAAAAGGAAGTGGATGTTATGTACTTGCTTAGTGCTTACAGGGGTGTTTGCGGGAAAATGATTACGAGAAGCCGTATGTATCCATATTACGTGATTAAAAGGCTTACTTTACACAATCGTGACACAAACGTGTTTTACTGAGAATTTCTATTCATGGAACATGTCCCTATATACTAACCACACCAACAGACAAAACCACCAACTAAATTACAGCGTATTCAAGTAATGTTCGAATAGCGCTTCTAACACTTTTGTATAAAGTTTAATTAGAAAACTTGTATTTCAAAATTATGATTGAAACATGACTCTGATTCTAAAACTAAAAAATGCTGACAGTAAGTAACATATTATAAATTAAAACACTTGACAATTTTTAGACATTTTCAACTTGTTGTAACCTTGTGCATATGTACACCAAGGATAATTTCATTAAATTCGATGTATGACTTTCTTATTGCAAATATAATTTTAAAAAAACTTTTGTGTAGTAAAATTGTTTTTGCCTTTTAAATGTCAATTTGCTTTGAGTTTCTTAATATGCTCAATAAATGGCTTTGGTTTTCTTAGAATTAAAACTGAAAAGTTAATGCAGAATAGGAAACTGAAGTTGGCATTGCCGTAGGCTTGTTCTGCCATTTTACCTTGTGTCTTACAAGACCAATAGAATATTCTTGCAGGGTATGATAGTAAAATGTCAAATTTGCGTTATACGTGCAATAAGTTTTTATTTTGTTGACGTCTGCAATTTCCTCTTGATCACAATAAAAGTAAATTTTAAAAAGATTTCTTTTCTTGTCAAATCAAGCACACACCAAATAACTTTTTGTTTGCCAGATCATTCTCCATGAAGTGTATGATATTGAACAACAGAAACTAAAACTAAACGAAAAAGGCTATAAATTTCCACCAAAACAAGAATGACCTTTCTCACTATCTGTTTAAAAATGAGCGATATAATAAATAAAAGGAAAAGATGAGAATACATAAGATAGCGTGTGGTGTTTGAACTAGGAGTTACATTTATTATGGTACACTTGTATTTGTTAGGGTCATATACATTTCAAAACAGATACTTATTTTCTGATGGACCTATCATACAATTTACTTTATTGCCACGACTGTCTCCTCACAACAACTGTTAAACACCGATGCATGGAGAAAGTGCTTTTGCCTTATTTTGATTTCTTGTAGTGAAAATCAGAAAATAAAGCCAGAGCAATAGGCATAACATTCCTCCAAAAACAAATAAAACCAGTATGAAATGACATGGACTAACAACTGTCTCTAACATACAAGTCGAGTTTATTGGTTTGACATGTGAAAAAAGAAAATAGGTCTCTTGGAAGTATAGATTATAATGTTTTACATATTTTACTAGAATTTGTTGTATTTTTTAGAAAATAGGAATAAAATAGGGTGCAGATAAAAAAGTCCTGAATTTTTCCTTCTTTCAATATAGTGCACATCCTTGTGGCCTTATTTGGCTTTCCGTAAATATGCTACAACAAGACTTTTTCTATTACCTTATCCTCCAGTTTTGTTTTGAAACGAAGAGAGAAAGCTACATAAATGTAAAGAAGAAGAGAGAAAATGAACCCCCATTTTCCTTCACTTTTCCTCAAATTTATTTGTTGAAATCAGCAGAAAGCTATATATATGTATACTATTAAATATTAAATGTAAGGAAATGATGGGAAAGAAATGATGTCATGTGCATGGAGTGCCAGGAAAGCATGAGAGATGTGATGTAAGCAAGCTTAAACGTAATGTCACTCATATACCAAAAGTAATCTTATAAACAAACAAATATATATACTTATGGTACAATTTAAATATATGTGCATACATGACATATGCTATATCAGCGATGAAAAATAATAGCAATAATAATAATGCATGCATGCCTACATTTTTCTTTTGGTGATGGCTATAGGTATGCGACGTCTTAGATTCGATTTGTAACATGCGAAAACACTAACGTGCTACTCTTATGCATATATCGTTATGTAGATACGTATATATAGTTCAGTACGAGCTTGTATGTGGGTGTGATTTTGGTGATGGCGATAGGTATGCGACGTCTTAGATTCGATTTGTAACATGCGAAAACACTAACGTGCTACTCTTATGCATATATCGTTATGTAGATACGTATATATATTTCAGTACGAGTTTGTATATGGATGTGTGTATGAAAGTGGTAGCGATAGCGATATGGAATCATGAAATCTTACAAACATCCTCTTATCGTCAGAGACAGTTTTATGTCTGCTCTGTCATACATCTACGTATATATATGTACCTATGCTCCGCAGATTATATATTAGTATCCATCCAAAGGAGAATAGTAACGGGTAGAAATTCAAGAGGAGTTGCCCGTTGGATGTTGGTGAAGGAAACAAATAAAGGAAACGTTACATTTTTGTCTTGCAGAAATTGCTGCCTTTGCCACCCACCACATCATTGCTACTCTTTCTCTACAACTACTGCATAAAATTTTTTCGGTTCCTTTGCTTATGTACTTTCTTCTCGTCTATCTTGTCATATTTTTTTCTACTCCCTTCATACTCCGTTTTTATAGTACAAAATTGCTTCACTTTATGTACTTGCATGCTGCATTGCATTGTGTTTGGTATGTATCAGCTTCTCGCTCAGCAAATAGCTTAAAAAGCGGGTTATTACTACAACTGTCAGTAGAAAAGGAGAAAACGTCATAGTATTGCTGGAGAAAGTGTCTCTTAATAGTACTAATGTACTACTGCTGTGTCCTAGTTCCACTGTTCCAAAAAATCCAAAGTAATATTACACATGCATCCTATGACAGGAGGGAAGCGACACACAGAAGAACACGTACAACGTGCATTTATTTTGATTTGTTAGTTTTACTTTGCTTTCCTTTTGCTTTCTCTTTCTCTCATTGTTTTCCCTGAAAAACCGAAAAGAGCTCCTCTTGAATCAGAAGTGTCTACACAAGTTAGCGAACGCTGAAGAGGTACATGGAACATGTATCACGGTAATGAATCATAGAAATACCAGTACTGCATTTACAACTAACAACGTGTGTGTACTAAACTCTCATAAACAAAAGTTTACTATGGCAAGTGTAAATACAAGTCACAGTCTATTGTTTCCTACATAACTTTTGTAGCCAATTCGGAGAAACAGGAGTGGCTCGTTGTGTAACATGCAAAATTAAATAGAACTAAAGTGGAGTTCTGCTGCAAAAGAGAGGTGGAAAACCCCTGAGTCGGGCCAAGCTAAATTATGTTATGTAGAGGAGCCCAAGTAGTAATGTTCAACTTATCTTGGCTTCTAAATGTATCCTACTATCCTATTTCGGGTATTGTTTTGCAACACTGTAAAAAACGATTGTTTCTTGCTTCTAATTTTAGTACTGCTGACAGGATTTGCAAATTTTTGGAGAAAACAAGGAAAAATACGACAAACAAATTTGTTACTTTACTTTCTCTGCATTCATTTATGCTTTCATTGTCAGTAGTTGAAGGAGATTTAACAAAAAAGTCAATTTCGAGGGATTGGCCCAGTCAAGTTTTTATACGATGTATGGAACCTGATGGAGTCGAGTCAAGCAAAAAACCTTATTTTCATTCTGAGCTAGTATTTTTTCCTAACCAGTTTACATACAAAGCGAAGCGGTGCTAATCTCAGCCCTAAAGTAAACATACAGGAGATGACAGGAATGAATGTGTATCCTAATGGCTAAAAGTCATTCAGAGTAAAGCTGAAGAAAAACAGGATGGATGGAGCCAATAGCTTTAGGAAAAGTCAAAGAGCCATGGTCATATGTACATTTTGAGACTTACATCTCACAAAGGGTCACTCACCACCGGCAGCATGCCTTTTGTTAACCTTTAATGAAAGACATGAATCTGAATCGTAGGGACTTGAGACAAATCTTTTCTTCGTTTCTATGCACGAAAATCCCATTCTACTTGAAATACCCATACCAGCCAAACTAACGGCATCCCGGCGAAACTAATATTTTGCATTTGTTCAATAGCCACACAAAATATTGTTTCCTTTCCTTTCTTTCCCTCAAGACATAAGGAATGAAACACCAAGTTATATTGTTATTTCTGATATTTTGGGTTTCATCCAGTGAATTTTTTTAGAAAAACAACAGCAAAATGAACGCAACATTGAAATGCAGAGTATGAAACCCTCATTAAATTAAATATATTACACACTGGTACCTTTTCATGTAGAGAAACCATTCTCTACAAAGTTTCATTCAGCAACCTCTTTTTTACAAGACTCAACCATACAAAACAAACAGTTAGTCTTTTTCTTACAGTCGATCAATTCTTGCTTCCTTTGCTTGGCGAGGAAACTTTACCGACAATGAAAAAATTGCCGACGCCAGCGAATCTACATTTCAGTTAGTACGTCATACATGCTTTCTCTTGTCTTTGATTATATTTACACAAGTATTTGCTGACAAGAAAAACAAGTGTTTAAATATGTGCAGTAGTGAAAGTACGTTGTAAATTTTTGGTAAGAACTGAGTTACAAAGCAAAACAAATAACTAGAAAACACAAGTTTTTACACAGTTGCAATCTACTTTTTACTCAAATGCAAATGCTACAGAAAACTTCAACAAGAATAGTCTTTCTTGTTGGTTGTTTTACTATTTTCTTAAATAAAATTAATACAGATTAGATAAATTTTTACACTGGTGATGGTGTAAGTTTTAATGTAATTTCCTTCACTTTTACTTTTTATTAGTATTTATATTCTTCTTTTCGAGGGTTCCTTAAAAATTCTAAAAATAGTCAGGCCATTACCCTTACCAGTTTCCGCTGCCTTTTTGCGTGGAGAAGAAAATTAGTAATGTTGCGCGTAGTATTTGTTTTGCCTAAACAAAAAAAATATTCTATCTGGTAGGGACTGTGAGAAAGATCGTGCAATTGTGCGTGATTATAATGAGGGGTTCAGGAGATGCTCGTAAATTCAGCAAAAATTCATACCTTACGAAGTATATACTTACTTTATGGAGTTTACGAAGCAACGCTTGAAAACTCTCAACATTTGTATCCTTGAAGTGAAATAAACAACAAAATTCCTCCGTGTACATCCAAAGTAATTTTTTGTAACATCTTTTTAGCAATAAGCAACTGAAACAATTCAATGGGAAAGGCTTTACTTAAAATTGTACATTATTGGACAAGGAAAATTTTTCAGATAAGCTAAAATACTAAATATCTATGTAATATCACAATTAAGCAATCGTATTGGCTCTATAAAACTATATAATTTAAGTTTATGTCTGACCGGCCGCGCGTGTCGCGCCGCAGTAAACAGCTCGCATGCATACTACCCACGCACCGTCTGTACATTTTGCTTTTTCGATTCGTTGTCAAAATCTAAATATTGTGTAGAACCTTTGAACCTATGCTTAAATGAGGTCGTTTATAATGTTACCCATGAGAGATTACCTGCTCATCATGATGCTGATCATGGCATTCGCAAATTCACCTGTGTTGCCGCCACCTGCACACAAGTTTGTTTTTCAACAACTGGTTTATGCCGTTTGGAAAGTATTGCGAGGCTGATCAGTACATACGCTATAAATGGTTCACCAGGGATTCCATTCCAGCATAAATTGTGCAAAACTTATGTCGCAGCTTTCACCTTCTAATTTTTGTGTGTATATATATATAGTCATGTAATCATATATTCGGCTATTTTTTCGAATATAAACACATCATTTGCTGTATAATATTTAACTTATAATATAGTTAAAAACTTTAACAAACAGGACTCGTGCACACGATCGTAGTATGTCTTCTAACATAAAAGTATTACGAATTGATATTTTGCATGGGTATATGTATGTATGTATATCTCAGAATCTTACTATCGTCTGTTCGTATGTATGTTAACTTGGCCAGACACCTGGAAAAAGAATTGATTTTGTTTTTTAGTTTACAAGGACACATGTCTGTTTAAAATGTTTGTTTGAAGGAAACTACATGTTCCTTCCTCCCGAATAAACCGAGTTTACCTTAATATTCCTGTTACATAGGTACATATTTACCTAACATCCGCTGGGTGTGAAAGCAGACGGTAGACAGGATGCACATCCAGACGGTAAATATTTTAAAATACATTTTTTACAGTATAAAAATTTAGGTCAGACAGACAGAAAAATGTAGGTTGAGTTGAATAAAATGGTAAAATACGTTGAATTGCATATAAATGTCATTTAATGTTAGCGAATATTTTCAGTGCATCATTGTGAAAAGTTTTGAGTAGTACAAGGCGTTATACTTGAATGCGAAGTAAGCTTAAATGAACTTGCTGGAAAAACCAAAAATTCACTTGAGCCAACTGCCAGCCAACTGTTTGTAATGTCAGTCTGTTCACTTCCAAGAGAATAACTGAACTGTCAATCTGACAAGGGAACGGAAGCAACTGACAAACAGCTAGGAAATAGTAGAGAAAGCCCTAGTTTTTGTCTGGTAATAATTCGCAACGTTTTACATTAAGTCAAGTGGAGGAGGTTTAAGCAAGATGTGAGAGGAAGGATTGTTAGGTTCCATTCAAAAGAGACCAAGTGTAAAAGCATATGTACAAAACATGTTTTTAACTGGGCAGTATTCCAGCATGAATCATGTTACATGGTCGCATATCAGTGAAAAGCATTAAAATTTGAAATATGCATGTTCAGCTGGAAGTCTCAAGGTTTTTCCAGTATCAAATGATAAAATTGGATAACAAGATAACATTTTAGGGAGAAAAAGTACCAAATCATATACTGTTAGTGAAATTTACATCTAGAGATCAGCAACCTCCAGTAATGCACACGGGTCTGAATAACAACTAAAAGTCAAAGCATTTTATTTGCCGTCAGTTCACAAGCTTATAAAAAGTTACTTATCATTTCGTTTGAATTGAAAGCAAAAGAAAACTTTGGAATGGATGAAAAACAGCCAGCGAGAAAGAGAAAATTGCCTAAATGTGGTCCTATTCCTATTTAATAGAATATAAAATTACAAGAATTATAATATGTAACACTATTTACTACATTTATTTGTATCGTAAAATGACTGGGGAGCGTGTACGGCAACGGAATATTTCGAAAACGCTGTTTTCAAAATAGAAAAGTCGAGTAGGAATGTTGAGTAAAAATACGCATGGAAGATATGCGGGAAACTAAAGACAATTATTCAGATAAGGTCATTCTTTATGACTGTGTGTGATGACTATTTTATGCTAATGCCGCCTCATTTACTTCAACAAATCACTATTCTGCCTTTGACTTATGGGTAAAGTATGCTTATGAAGAGGAAGACGAGAAAGGGAAGAAACAAAAAAAACAACGAGATGAAATGGGCTTTTATAGAAAATAGAATATTTTTATCGGGATTATGCATCCTGAAACCGAGAGTAAACAAAAACTATGTGCGCATCCCATTACGTAATAATAATCATAATAATAGCTGTAAGCAGGCACATAACTATTATTAAAAGAACGTTTATCACTTCTATTTAAAATAATTTAATGCGATCTCTCTTTCCCTCCTCTTTCATCATTATCATATGTCGTCAACCTTTTCTGTTCTCTGAAATAGCGTAGGTTTTGCTGGAAAACAGGAAAAACTTACTTGAATTTTTAAGGTAACGCTGAAAAAACTCGACAGATGTGCGTGATAATTTTTGTCTATTTAAAAGAATTCCAGGATGTGCAATGTATGCTACATACAAGGTTTGTTTATTGTATAACTGAAACGAAAGGCCACTACACACCTGCCAAAAATAACTTTCAAAATTCATTTGAAGCACGGCGGGAGCATCATTTTTCCTCCAGAATAGTTTCCTTTTTCTCTTCCGTTGAAAATAAAATCACGGGGATTTTGGCAATGAAACGAGTGGAAAATGAAGATGAAAGGGGGAATTAACGTTAGTTAAATAATCTGTACTTCCGCTAGCTCATCTTGTTAACCTATCCTACATGGTGGTGGTAATATTATGATGTTTTTAAGCATATCTCATAATAGGCAACCAACGTTTAAAAAATTATTATATAAACTTACACACAAATTTTATCATCAAAGATATTCTTTCTCTTTTGGAATATTTCCAACAGTGCTTTTCATTTTACTCCCTATAGTCTCCTGCATCATAAGTAGAAAAAGACGGGGTTACCTTTAAAATCTACGTGTTCCAGAAGAAATCACAGACATAATTCTATGTAGAAAGTTGTAGTTCAAGGAAATCGATTGAATTTGTGTTTGGGGTTCCGTCTAATAGATCAGACTTGTTACCTACTACATATGTATACTCTTACTGACTGTAATCTTCTGTGGTAAGATATACTTTTAGGACTACCACAAACGAACGATACAAATAAACCAGTATATTTCTAACTCAATGTATGTACATGATTGAAAATCAATTGGCTTACTACTACATTTTACGAGTTGACGCCCAACCATGAACTATGACGAGCAGTTTAACATGATATTTGTCACTGTCGACTGTTTACTAAGTTTCTGAAAATAATACATATACAAACCAGCATACGTACAATTGCAATTGCATACAACGGCAACCGTCTCCTTTTTGCTTCAAGACCGGTTGACTAACTGTTTCCAAGTTTGATAAAATGGTTAAGAGAGTCATACGTCAACTTGGTTTGAAAAATGATTATTTGAGTGGAACTAACTAAGGAATGGTACACGGCAAACTACAAACGACAGAAGATGAACTTTCACTATACAACTTTCAATTACGTAATAACTCTGGATTAATGACCTTCTACTCTGTCGTATTTTAGTGATACAGCATAAAATCTTAAACGATTTGAGCTCAACGTGGATTTGTGGCATTATATTTTACTTGCACACGAATGCCCATCATCTTATTCGGATCTGCTCTTCTGTTTTACTTTCTTCCAGTTGCCATTATTACGATTTCAGCCTTTGTCTTGACTTGGTTTTTTTCTTTTGCTTGGCAGCTGCAGCACCAAGAAGCATATTAAAGTAAGGTTAAACCACAAAACTATACTGTTTTACTCACTTTTTACCGTTTGCCTCTGAACATTAAATACGTTTTACTACATCATCCATATTGCTTGCTCTATTGTGACAAGCTACTAAAAAATGAGACTGTTTGCAAAGAAGAAGCTCAATACTTTCCTTGGTTTTCCTCTTTCTTGCATCTTACTTCAATCGGAAGAAAGTTTTGGATTTCATTTCCTGATACATCTATCATATTTTTTGTTCTGTGTTATTTGTGTGGAATAAGATGCAACGGAAGTGTGTTCTTTATACATATATATATATATACTGTTGGGTTTGCTTTCTATTAATCTTGAAGGCTTTTTCTTTTCCTCCCTCTCTCTTAGAGATTCATTCCCTCACTTCTTCCTCTTTTCAGACGCCCAACGATGCCTGTGGTAATATGATTTCCTCTTATCACAAAATTGCCAGCTGTGCTTTCATTTCGACTTAAAAATATATATACGTAATGTCTTAAAACTAAATGATCATCGTGATGATGACTATGATCAAAATCGTCAAATCCATTTCCCCTTTCATAGCTTACTACCCATATACATGTAACACATACAAATATGTACATATGTGCACTTTCCCACACATATAATTTTCACATTTCATGCGTCCCAAAAACTCGCTTAATTTTCTTTAAAATCTGTAATAGAGGAAATGGAACGTTTTGTAATCTAAAAGGAAAATCGGAGCCTCTTGTTTTTCTTTCATATCATATCCCAAGTCCTTCACTTAACATTTGTAAATGCATGCGTGCATATAATTTTCTTGGCTATTATTTTTCAGAAAAGTATTCAGCTTTAAGCCGTGACTATAATGCTGTTGCATGTTATCTGGTGTAAGTGAGTAAACAAACAAAGCACGCAACATTACATCTGATCCAACTTCCATGCTACTTATACGTATTATAGACTCTCATATCATCAAATGGGGAACAGCAAGAGAATAAACAGTAATGCATATCACTACTAAAACCTAAATTGCATTGCATGTTAAGCAGCATAAAAAAGAAAGCACCATACAAACAAGAAAATAAACAGTAATGCATATCACTACTAAAACCTAAATTGCATTGCATGTTAAGCAGCATAAAAAAGAAAGCACCATACAATGTCCTGTCCCCTCTACTATTATAATGTTGGTGTTTATTTGAGAGAAACGCATGGAAAGTGAGAAAAACTAGGAAGTCAATTTTCATCCCCTTTCATTCATGCAATCAGACGTTGCATGCCGCCACGCATATGTAAATGTAGCCTTAAAACCACTAAAAATCTGTAAAAACGCGTAAAGGAAAGCAAATCTGAAATCAAATTCAGTGCCAAGCCAAAGGCATGAGTTGTGAGGTGCCAGAAAGAAAATGAGTGGCGTGTCATGGTATATGTGTGTATGCATTTTGTGTTTTAAAAAGTTTAACCACATCTCAACAACACAAATTCCTCTTGCTCTCCTATTAAATCTGTGTTACCCTCCTCTACTTTCTCGTCCTTCCTTAATATTATTGTATATTTTTCTCCCCTTCTACTAAAAACCATAATAATTGAGAAGGAAGGCGATTAAGATAAAAACTCTTAAAGTATTATGGTTTTCCATTACTTTCTCTTGTTAGCACTCACACTCTTCTTACTATTATTCCCGTAAGTATTTTCCTTCCAGGCGTATACTTATGCGTATTACCGAGAGGGAAAAATAGCTAGAAGTAGCAGGCATGTATATATCCCTTATGGAATGCATATTATCTTTAGTAGGACACCCACTGCTCTTGATACTCTTTCCCTGATCGTTTTGTTGTCCAGGAAGAAAATGACAAAAATGTTATGTCATTGTGTGTGTTATATGGTGTATGGCACAGCTTCATTTTTAAGCTTTTCCTCTGTGAC
Source organism: Orchesellides sinensis (assembly GCA_027744375.1). Lineage (NCBI taxonomy): Eukaryota > Metazoa > Arthropoda > Collembola > Entomobryomorpha > Orchesellidae > Orchesellides > Orchesellides sinensis. The sequence goes on from JAHZNG010000946.1 coordinate 12,527, forward strand.
TGTGTGCTGTGCTGGTGGATATTTGATTTGAAAATGGTAATATGACAATATAGCGTAATGTTTATATATGGCGATGCATGAGTATTCAATGACCAGGCGGCTTATTACAAAGGAAATTATGTTTCAGACAAACTCATACTGATGTTTGTTGAATACCTACCTACTTGTTAGCTTTATTGATAATTTTGCTCTAGTCGAATGCTTATTGAGTTGGAATCAATGGGAAGGAGAATTTGGAAGTTGTTTTTATTATTATTATGCCTGTGTTCTTGCTCATATTCATACATTTTCATTGTGGAAAGTGGAAAGAACTTTTAACTGATGATGGTGGCGGTGGTAATGCAATTGTTGTGCCATGCATGAATGTAAAAATGTAACGTAGGAATTCATTAACAGTCCGTAATAGTTGATAAACTTTATTTATGTTTATTTTAAGCCAATAACGGAAAACTCTAAAGGGAAGAGGACGTATGGCCAAAGAGACACTTGAAAAGAAAGGAAATTGAGAAAACGCATGATTGGGTAGTTTTTTATACTATGCTTTATTGAAGGGCTTTGTGCATGTTGCTTTTTATGTATACACGCTTATAAGGATCATTGTGTACAGCAAAATCAAAGCAGAGCGCAGCGATTTGGAAAGGAATGGAAGAAAAGGACACGACCGATAATGCGATCAGGGTACTTTACACATGAAAAATGAACTGATGTTTATTATTTGGCATCAAGAGTGGAAAAACGCA
>JAHZNG010000947.1:0-41086 GCA_027744375.1 Orchesellides sinensis
GCAGGTGCAAGGAGGAAAAATATAAGTAATGCTTTTAGGGAATCGTCAGTATAAAAGAGTATATATTATGCAGTTTTGAATATTAAATGTACGCTATTTTCCCAATCTAGTAAAACATCTATGTTTCTGAAAAGTTTTGTAACAATGTTAAAGCTAGCTGTTAGAAAAAAACAAAGAGTTTATGTTATGGTAAATTAAAAAAGCAGAAGAAGCTTTATACAGAAAAGTAAGTAGCTTACAAAATTCACAATGTAGATATTTAGTCTATGAAAAATAATAAACGTGTTGGTGTAATTTTGACTGTGTAACAGTATTTTTTGTTACGGCTGGAAAAAGTAAACTAAGTCTGGCATTCAAGGAACAGGAAGCCTTCACTGCATTTCTCAAAAAATTAGCTATAATAATGCAAATATATTAATTTGTGTTGTGGTGTTGTTGGTGGTTTAGGTAATTAGAGTGTGAATGTAGGTGTGTACAAGTGCGTTCATGTGATTTTTGGTTACCTCTCACTCATCATGTTATGTTCACGGAACGATGTAAGTTTCTTAAATCCCTAATAATACAAATGAGCCTGGAGGAATATTTGTTAATGTTAGATAAAAGTATATAATTGCTCTGCTATAAACCTTGGTTCAAATGGAATCACTTGATTTTTCTATCATTACCCAACGGTGTAGAAGTATTGTGAACAGCTTCGCTTACTATACAAAAAGTAATATGTATATTATTACACTTATAACATCGCTCAGCATTGTTTGTGATTTTCCTTGCACAAATTTCACAAGACCGTATCGTGCAAGGAAGATCTGTATTTGTGTAAGCTTCTCAGTAAACGATGTAAACATCTCGGATATATGTAATGCTCTATGTTTAAAAGAGTTGAGTTGAGCTCGATGAAGCACAACTTAAAAGATGTAACTTTACCTATCTGTCAAGTTGACAAGCAACTATTGAATAAATTCCAAATTGACAACGGTGCGTTGTAGAAACAATGTTATAAGGTCATATGTTATATTTGACAAACGAGAATAACAATCGTTTGGTGAATAAGGTTTAAAAACGGCACGACTCGTTTATAAAACTTGTACAAGGAAAATCTTTTTTACGGACTATTGTGAAAGTTTGATTAAATGACTATGACTGAATGTTTACAGATATGACATTTTTTGCACGTTTCTCGGTAGGGGTTTTTAAAAATGAGGGTAAAAGTGGAAAATGAGAATAGGATAGAAAGGAAAGAAATAAAGTACGTATTTATGTAGATGTTGAGCTATTGAAAAGTACATATTGTATGCAGAGTATGAACGTTGATACAATACACAGCATTTCACAAACAACAAATATACGAATAGCAACGCAATGGAATCAGAAAATAAGAAGTAAAAAACAGTGTCAAAGTCAGCTGCATTGAATATAACCATTTTTGATACGTTTACCATATAATGCACTGGAACAGTACATGTAATATTACTTGATGGAAATATTATCTAAATTACACACATTGATTTTATGCAACATATTATGTGTAGAAAGTACATGACTGTACTTGGAAAGGACAGAAGAAAGAAGGAGAGAAGAAAATTTGTTACCCTGAACAAGGGCCCTTTTTGGAATAATAATATATTGTATAATAAATATATGTTTTAGACTGTACATACAGATATATAGTATATAATAGAAGTGATAAACATTCTAAACAGTCAAATAATAATAGGAAAGTTTAGTAATGGTAATTATTAGAAGTAGTAACTCTTCTTAAGATTGTTAGCTTTTAAAAAGAAACAGATACAATATTAAAAGTTGAAAAACTAATTGTAATAGCTTTCCATCATCAGTGTAAAAACCTAAAGATTTTTTTACCAACATTACATAAAATCTTTTGATAAAAAGGCTACGATTTCTATTACTCAATAAAACCTTAAAATTATCATGAAAAATTTGAAAAGGGCTCACTCCCGTTCCACTGAAACTTGGAAACCTTATTAAAAACCACTAAATAAAGAGATTAGTATGGTTTATAATTAGGTATCTACATTCCGCCTATTAATGTACTATATCACGGAACAAAACATACCAGCATCTAGCTTTTGTTTATTTTGAATATAGTTTTCGGTTCAAAATTTACGAACAAATTACCATATTCCTCAAGATAAATGTCGTAACTAGATGTATCTTGTCGACTAGCATACACAATGTTCGAAAACAGTTGGGCCCATTGATACATCCAGGCATACATCGATTTGTAAACAAAAGAGAAAGTTACTTTCACCAAAGAGTGGTTTATTGTTTCGCGTTGCCCCACTTGAGTTCCAATATGTGTCCCCATTGCGGATAAATATTTAATGCATGCGTATTTATCATTTATTACTGTGTCAATTCACTTCTACTTTACTGACTGTTGTATCAATAGTAGTTACAATGTTTTCTACACAAAAGTATTTCCGAAGTTATTAATATGGAGTAGCATTTACTCTAGCAATACTAAATAGTTTCCAACTCTTTAACAGTTAATACTGGCAGATAAATCCCTAATGATCAAATAGCAAATAAAACTATTAATTGCACTCTGTATTAGTTATTTTAGCAGTTACTTATTAATAAAAAATCAGTTTTCGTCCTCCATGTTGAAACATGACGTTTTATACGTATTTACCTTGGAAGTGTGCGTGTAATTTTAGTTTAGTGCTAAACTTTATTCTTAGATTATCTCCACAAAGCAGTACAAATTATTTATATATATATATATATTGTACTTATAAATGTGATGATTGCGCTGTGTAATTACGTGAATGTGAATGAAACAAACAGAGCGTTGTGTTAGAAACAGTGTGTGATTAGTTTGAGAGTGGTTTTTTAGCTGAATGACTGCATGCTTCATTGGCTGAGACAAGTACAGAAGCTGTAGTAGGTACACAATATTATGCGCTTTCGCTTCTGCTACTTCACTTCCGCTACAAACTATCCAGTATCTAGGACACATGAACATTATGTAAAACAGTTCCACAAAAAAATTGCAAACGCCAAACTCTACATCTTGGTAATTAGCCAATGCTGTGAAACTACTTCTCTAGCTGAGCATGAAAAAGTGGTTGTACAATGGAAACGATAATTACAAAGGAATGACGACTAGAGTTTGACCACAGCACTTGATTGACTTGATTCCTGACTTTTAAAAAAATGCTTGTTGTGTCAGTGCGTGAAGCCGACATTATAATCAGTTGTCAGTAAACAAAGTATATACAACTAAAACGGATAAATCAAATGTGGGTCCTAGTTTAATTAGTATTTAATGGTAAAAATTCATTCAAATTTATGTAACTCTGAGATAATGAATGAAAGGACAGCAAAAGCTTTAAAGGGCATTCCTTCCTACTACTTTACTACCGTTCACTTCTATCAGCAATCAATTTAATTGTTTAAGAGAGATGCAGATATATAAAGAGAGAAAGACAGTATTAAACTATGCCCTCTCAACAACGAGAAAGATAATTTCTACAACGATAGAAACGTTGCATTAGTAAATAGAAAGTAAATTTACTTTAAAATGAACAAGATTATTATCTACATACGAAAGAGTACATAATAAAAATGACCATGTATATATATGCATACATTGTCATATAATATTTATGTACAATATATACATGCGTATATACTTGTAAAGAAGGTGTGAGAAAAATAAGGGCGGATATTGCCAGTTAAACCGATATTGTATATATGGCATATAATATTCAAATTGATTAAACGTAAGTTACACAAATGCTGAAAACGAAAGATTTTGGGAATTATAATAGCGGAAAATTAGGAAAAAAACCTTGACCACTGCTCTAATTTCATGCTAAATATCAATAAGTAGATGACGTGTTTGTGTATAATGGTACCATTTGGACTTCTGAGAGTGAGGAAATGCTGAGGACGTACATGGTCACTCCAACCACCACCGGTTCACCTGATATCAGGACAACAATATTCTTAATCGTGTTTCATTGCATTTCACTGTTTAAAAAACTCTTCTGCTACATCACGTTTCTGCTTCCACACACACTGCGATTCGTAGCGGACTTATCTAGAATTGAGTAACTTTTAAATGATGTTTAAAACTTGGAAAGATACGGATTGGATAAGGTATCATTCAATGTGAAAATTTCCAGTGTACAAATGAATTTGCATAGCTTCGTTGGATTTTGCTGTTCTAATATAGAAATATCGTTATCCCAAACACGGGTATATCTTTTTACATTTTGTATTTTTCGATACTTTAGGTACAAACCCCAATTGTTATATAATATAAAATGTTTCGTAACGCATGTATTCATAAAATCGGATTGCAGTCATTTAAAGAAAAGGAAACTCGTTTTTTGGGACAAAACCCGTTTTTGTTTGCTTTAATCATAATAACAATTTTGTAAAATGTAGAATAGAATTGGAATGCATCTTACGTAGAACTATAAAATTTTACTTTATGTATTTGGAACGAGACCCAGTTCCGAGACTATCTGTTCTTACATTCGAGCGAAATGGTAATATCATCAATATATTGAAAAAGTAAAGTAGCAAACTTTTCGGAATAGTTAGGTGACATACATAAAGCAATGTACAATTTGACATCGTGTATTATGTAAAACATTTTGTATTCACATTACAAATACCTTATCATCCTAGCGCCGCAGTAACCTAAAGATTTATTGTGTTTGTTTGCATTCTTTTCAAGGAAAATTGATTTAATGTAAATACGTAATCTCTTTAGTAAAAAAGTAGGAAATTGTGCAGACTTTAATGTAATACTACGGGAACGAGCATATAGTTACTATGACCAATGACACGGACTGTATAGAATTTTCGAAAATACGGAAAGCTCTGTAAGTTGTAAACGATTTTTACCTTTTTGAATTGATTACTTGATAATATACCTCTCAATTATAAATCTCAATTTCAATAATAGTTAATAATAGTCTGGAGTTTAAAAAACAAACGATTTCCGTCACCTCCATAATTGGGCCGAACACGCTTATCATAACCTTCGCGAATGGAATTGAGGATGGATGAGACCTCATCTCCAAGCGCTCTCTGACGTTGTACTGGAGCATCTCCTGGTCGCGCTGCTGATCTGTAATGGAAGTAAAGAAAAAAATTGTCTAGTTTGAGTCTAACATTAACAAACACCATAACATTACGAGTTTCTTTAAAATTAACTTTAATCGAAAAATTACGTCATTGTATATATAAATCACAAATAGTTCCTTTAAAATTTTATATTGCCAAGAATTGCTATTGGCATTTCCATGATACCGTTGAACCCTATTAGATTACAGTACCTTGTATATTATGAAGTTGTGCTTATTTACTTAAACCAGAAATGGTTACATGTGCATTTGTATGTACGATCCTGTATAACATTTCAAGACCATTAAACCAAACTTCTTGAACACTAATTGGATTTTCGAGGAACATCGTGTCATCTTTGCTTTCAAAATAACCACTTTACAAACACTTCTTTTTACTGGGATAAGTTTTGAAGAAAAAAAGTAGCTTTTGAACTTTGAACTAAGTACTTGATGTCATCATTCATCCATCATCATCCATGGTAAATATAACACCGTATAAATGACCTACTAGTACCTTGTTTTCAGCTTGCGTGAATCTGTATAAGATGAATTGGATTTTGATGAGTTTCATAAAGAAATACACTTTATGAAAGTAAATAAATCCCACAAATCTAACACACTCGTCAGCTCAGAAAAGATGAGACGATAAAAGAGTCCGTTCACATTGAACAAACAATATTTAAGAAATGTAGAGTTTTGACAGGTAGGTGCCAAATTATGCTTGAAAAATTTGTTATTAACACATGTAAATGTATTAACGGATAACCAACGTCTTCATTTGGTGTTGTCCTGTACTGTGAGAACGAATAACTATAGGCAACTAAATTGTCGATTTTTGACACTAGATGCAGTCTTGTAAATCAATCATTCTTTTTGTTACACGACTTCAGAAAAAGCAAAGAAATAATAAGTTGCGATTCCGGGTAGTTTATTCACCAACATTAATATGTAAGTATCATTCCATCCTGTAAATTTATTTTCTTATCCATTGCTGTATGTAACGAACTTCTCAGATATTTGGGCCAGCTCTCTATCAAAATTTTAACCTGATTATCTTAATGAATAATTCGGAAACCATAAATAACTAATGGCTGTTTGTAGCATGCAAATAAAGCGCAAGTAGACAATGTTAAATAAACCATCAACTGCAAATATTATTGATTTGATTACTTTTGTATTGTAGAATTGGTTTAAATGAGTGAAAAGGACAGAAAAAATAATCCAGGTATTTACTTTCATATTTCAACAAACTTAATTTAACAATGCTATCCTAAACGCTCATAAAGGCAACTGTCTCAATAAATTTATTCTCACACACAATTTCTACCACAACGGCGACATAATATGTAGAAAATTCTTGAAATGTCTATCGCAAATCTATTCTGCTTTTTACAATTCTTCTTATGAATTTTGCCAATGAAGTTTATAAAGACTGATAGAAAATTGAATGATATAAAATTTACAGGTTTTGGTCTGGAATGAAACGAATATAAAACCAGTAGAAATGCGCGTTTTTACTAGTACTAAAGATTACAGCAAATACTTCCGGTAGAGTGAATGTTCCATATGCACATTTACACGCCAATATGAACGGCAGTAAAATTCATGCAAATCGTAATCATGAACCACCACCACCATCCTTGCTATAGAGTGACCATAGCGTGTAGGAGTAGACACGCACCACAATCACACATATCCATAGATTTATGCAAACATAATATTACATGAAGCTACTAGTATAGTGTGCATGTGACTATAGATAAGCCGTAGTGCCACCACGGAAAAGGGGTGTTTTACTTTCCAAATGTTAACTTTCACTCCAGGTGAAAGCTACCAGGTGTGGTATTTATGTAAGAAGTCCAAACGGAAGTCAAGGAAAGGCTTTAAATCACATCAAGAAGACAAATACCTTTTGTGGTTTCAGCCTTAGTCGCTGAAGCAGTGGGGCGTTCCATCAAACGTGTTACTTTGCTCAAGTGAGAGCATACAATTCTATGCTATACAGTATGGTTGGTTGGATGTTGGAACTCACTAGCTCATCTTCTATCTTTCACATAATTTCTACGGTTACATTGTACATAACTACATTATGCGCTCTAAGTGTGTAACACTTTGAAAGTATTTGTGGTATAAGTGCATGCGTATTTTCCATATTTAGGCCATTAGTAACGTGACACCCTGCAAATGCCTGCATTAACAACGATTTGCTTTGTAATCATTAAAATATGATGAGTTATTGGGTGATTCTTCTCTTCGTCAAAATCCCAAATAAGGATGCATTGTGATCTCACAACAAAACTGAACAAGGCAATGACGGAATAGTTTAAAATGTCTGCACGAAATTCCCAACGAAATGTCAAAGGTGACTCATCATGGTCACGATATATTGTCAAAGGACTTAAGAGCATTGCCTTTACATTTTATGATTATAAATAACATTATGAAAAATTATATTCAAGAAAGAGGTCCCTATGAATTAATCTGTTAATATCATATGCCGCTAACCGTGAGCAAATGTGTAAAAATAAAGAGGGCTCACCTGTAAAACACGGGTACCGTAACAAATTAATTCTTTCATGTTAGAAAATTTACAAATGTGCTTGTTTCATCAAAGTAAGACTTCCAGAGCGTGATTAGAAACTAAAGCTAACAACAAAGTCTTTCAATTTTACTATTGAGCGTAAATAATGAGCTAATTAACACCATCCACCATGCGATTCATTCCAAGTTATCTCCGTCACAAATGCAAAATCGTAGGCGGGATTTTAATCATGTAGATGAAATCGGTAGATTTTAATGTATAATTCATCTAATTTCAAAGTTAATCACCATCAGCAGGAGCCCTTTTCAAGTAGACATGGATTCCAATTATTTCGTTGAATTTAACGATCCATATCGTATTCACCATTTGTCCTGTATTTTTAAAAGCCTTCATATACACCACTCAACCCTATCCTCGTCAAAAGTATGCCTTTAGCCCTAGACATGTATTAAATAATCCGGGTGAAAAGGAAAAAAAAAGTTTGTACATTGCCATTTCCATTCTACTCTGATCCTATTCACACCAATGTCGTATGTAAGTGTACTGAAATCGTCAACATATAAAACAAGCACACAGTACTTCACGATGAAAAAAGGATGAGAAGAGAGAGGTATGGTTTGGTGCCAGGGCCAGAAAAATTCCATCTACTTTATTCAACTTTATTTTTGCAAGTAAGTTTTTGGTGAAAGCCTAGGCCGTGCAAAGGATTGCTAGTCATCTAAAGGATAAAGGCAGGAGTCATTTCATAGAAAAAGTTTTCCCCTTATTTTTTTCCTTGAATATGTAAATGTAGGATCAGGCTCACAATACGTGATTGTGCCAGTAAATAATGACGCATGAATGGGAGATCCCGCGGTGATCTAAGAAAATGACGGAAAAGGAAGGATACCATTCATGCCTTTCAACTGACGAGGAAGTGAATAGTATAAGATATCGCATATTATCTCTCATAGAATGTCTGAAATTTAAAAAAATAGTTTTGTATTTGTTTCAGTGTAAAAGTTTGTACCACTAGTGGTAGCAATATTATTGTTACCGACGACGTTATTCAGAAAAACAGTGTATCTATATTCCAGTCTCTACTCCACACTTGGAAAACTAAATATTTTTACAATGAAGAGCGTCCATATAGTATTTTATCTATGTATATACTTTCACCTTATTCATGGTTGTAAAGGTATATATTAATCCAAACCGTCTTTTTTGGATAGGCGGTGAAAGGTTAGGGAATTGTAGTAGCGATAACTTTATATACAGAATGAACCTAATACCATAAACCATACCATAGTACTTTTTAAGCATAGCCTACTCATATGTTGACTCAACGGCTGCCTATGTTGTGAAATAGAGATATGGGTAGCAGCCGTATTAATCGTAGTAATGGTAGAAGATGTAGCAGTGGTCATGTTTCTCCAGTTACCTTCACTTTGGCTAGAGTGAGCAACTTTTAACGATGTACATACCTTCATACCGTATTTGATATTATATGAAAGAAAAAGCAACAAAAAAGATGCCCGCAAAGAACCAGGCCATCATCACCACTACGACTACCGGCAGAGAAATGTATGGGTAAACGTGAGTTCGCTTGTCTACGGAAATCTAGCACAATATTGGTTCCATGTGTTTCAACATTTTGCTGCATGCCAACAATGGAGCTTTAGAAAGCGTCGCGATATGCCATCATACCCAGTAGTCCCTCTTTTTTCTAGACAGGAGAATGAAATGTTGTGCAGCAGTAGTGTATATTGGACTGTGTGTGTAAGTGGGTACCTACGTACATATGCAAAAAGGTACATTTTTATAGTATATTGGTGTGCTTGTCGTAAACTCGTAAATGCTTTCTCCTGCTTGTCTGTTTTCACTCTCTTTTCCCTTTTACCAAGATATGAAGTATCAGCTGGTACTGATATTGTTGGCGGAGCTCTGAAATAGTTTCAACGTGCTTACCTTCTTCCGTATTTTGGCATCCTAAAATAACACCACATTTAAGAATTTTCCATGGTTATATATTGACAATATATATGCAGTCAATATATTATGTACATAATTCTATCCTTGTGAGAGAGAGAGAGAGCTCATATATATAACTGAGAGAGAGAAAGAGAGAATCCATTCTAAGGATGAGATTTTCGTTTCCTTGTCTGTACCATTTTCATTCCCGTCTATCTCTACAAGTGATAGTGTTGCGTTATGTATGTTTATAACTTGGCATGTGTATCAGGGATGGAATCACACTTTCTCTCTCTCTCACTTTTCTCTCTTTCTATCTTGAGTTCCACCGAATAGTACTTGTGCTGTGTGCACTTGCGTCATGGCTACATTTTGCTAGGATGTGTGTCCGCAATTTTATGGAGAATGCGAGCTCGCAGCGTTATTACCATTACCACTGTGTATTATATTTGGACCAGATCCTGCTAAAACAAGCATCTTTCCTTTCCTCCTTTTTATTTCACTATTTTTGTACTCCCTTTTCTGTGGAAACGGACGATTGTATACATTGTGAACATCTCTTGCCATCATCGCACTTTTATTATATTTTTTGGACTACTCTCCGCTTATATACCTAGTATACTGTACAGGAAATTCTTTAATAGGCAGGATGATAAATAATTGACATGTTTATTTCTACATTTATATGTTTGCGGGAGGAACTAGTCAAACATGAACGTTCATCATTACATGCATCCTTCCGAGTGTTGTCGTCAGAATAGGATTTTTGGCTGGGTTTTTGGTTTTATCATTAAATTCGTTATCTCGTTTAGGGTTTTGTGAATGCTTGGTTATAAAACTGTAAACGAATTAAGATTTCCTCCTAATTTTGCTTGCCACAGTACATTACAATGATAAAAAAATCTTAACGATTATGCACTTTGAGTAATTTAAACAGCAACGTATTGTACAAAGGGGGTTAGTAGTGTATTAAATAAATGTATAATGGTATTATATATTATTTCCAATGCCCGCAATATTTCTTAGTCATATAACTCTAATAATAAAATCTGCTTAAAGGCACCACTTCCGTCCATTAGCTAATGCAAACTTTCTTTTTTCCCCTTTTTCTTGTCTTTCAACTTTTGCTATTGTATTCAGAGCAGATCTGAAGATGGATAATGTTTTACAAGGATATGTAATGAACGTGATTGCACACTTCATTACTTGTTACCTTTGCCCTTTTTCGAGGGAAAAGCAGAATTGAGAGATAGAAAGGATTGGAAAAGGTCGATATTGGACGGAGGAAAGGAGGCAAATATGGACTTGTGCCATTGCTGTTGCAAATTTGATTTTCATCTTTGAAAAGGTAACTTTTGCCCGTTTGTCTGCCATCCCTTTCCATTCATCTGGCTCAGCCTTTTTTTAATCGATATTCGTGTAAACATGCTAAAGACAGTGGAGAACTAGTACAAGATCGAACTGTATATACGTATTTGTGCAGTACACTATATTAACGCGAATACCAAGCTTGAATGAATGTATTATCATCATTCTTTAATCCCCAGCTCGCCTCCAGACACTTAGAGAAAAGGAATCTGTGAAGTGTTCCTGTAGCTGGTACTTTGGCAGGGAAGATTAAGTGGAAAGGGAAAAAACGAGCCTGCATTACAAATGTTACATGTTCAGGTGTGTTAGTAATTAATAATTCATGGGAGTTTGTCATATTGAATGATTCTCAAGAGGAAGTTACTCGATTGCACTTGACTACATACTTGGTCCAACTGACTTGCGAGTTCTCTATCAAAGTCGAAAGAACTGTATGTGTGTGTTTACCTACCACCCTTTGAATTACTTTTGCCTCTTAAGGCGAGAATAAAAACTGATAGGAATTCATCTGGTGTATTCACCATGAAAGCTTGTGTCTATGTATGTAAGACTTAAACTCAATGCTGAATACTAACTAAAGTTTGCTTTTGTACTTCCTCACGCCACTATCAATCTTTTCGAGAGCTAGAGAGAAAATATAAGTTAACTTGGAAAGATGAATGTTATTTTAGCAGATCAAATTGCACTTCCTATATCTACTCCATTGAACCAAGTCAAGTGAATGAAGTTGTAAAAAAGTAGGAACATTGTGTTATACATAAAAATATGTACATACATATGTGGGGTTATGTATTCATAGTTGTGCATGAGTTGAAGCCAATAGAGTCAATTTGTTTCATTTGTCAAAATTTCAGGTAATCTTTGATCGCCTCCATTCTTTAAATAGAGAGAGAGAGAGGGAGAAGTCAGTTACTTTTGTTGTGTTGCTTTCAACTGATTCCTTTTCTTTTCCGGAAACACTGAATAAAAACCAATGCATCGCACTAGCAAAAGTTTTATACGAGGACAAAATGACAACCATGGAGGAGTGCTTTCGAATAAGTTGTTTTTCTCAAACTTTCACCATATATTCGTCAAGGTTTAGTCGATAACATTGTCAAAAGTTTTTTATTACGATGGCTTTATAAATGGGCTTCCCAAACTGTCATAATGTTTCGAAATACGACGAGTTGGCTTGTACTTTCTCTACAACATAATTTTCTTCGTAGAAAATTAAAGGATGTATGGAAAGTATCCTTTGCATTCAGGCAATATTTGATGGGGATTAGATACACACTGAGGGTTACTTTCATTCTATTCTGATTATGTAATAGGGTAACGAACCACAGTTACATTAACTACGACTGGTGAAAGGTTGATAAAATAAATTGGTTTCCCTAGTCATTTCCTTTGTTGATTGTTTTCAGTCGTAAAGCATTTTTTCTTATGGTTTTATGTTACTACGCATCATAACGTCTTTTGTTTTAAAGTGATGATCCCTTATCCTTAAAAATACTCCTCAAAACAAAACTTACGGAGAAAAAGAGAGAAATGGGATTTCCTCATATAAAAACGAGCAACATGTCTCTATATGTTTTTGTTTACTGTTTACCCTTACAAGTTTTGTTTATGAATGAATGACCATAATATCTGCGTTCAATTCCAAAAATCTTCATAGCCAATTTCACATAATATGTTTTAGAGGCAAGTATAAAAACGTTTTGCTATATTACACAATGAAAATATGCGTACTTTCTCTTTTGTCGCAAAACCGTATTATTCTCAGTTGGTAAAGGATTTTTGCAAAGTAGCTAAGGAGAGGATTACTTCAGTGAAGTATACAATAGTTTCAGTCTCTAGAAATATTTAACCATAGTTTTTTAGCGTTAGTACTTGACTAACTCTCGACTCTTTAGTTGAGTATCAGCTCAAGTAGCATTTCCCAAAAATTGGATATTTCACCTCTTGAGATGTATTTACAAAATGTAAAAAAGGTTTGAACAAGCTGTACATAGATTAAGCGGGATGATATGATGATGCTTTAGAAAACTGTTTGGTTAGATCACGTCAGGCTTTTTTTAGCATCCCATCCATTCATGATCATCATTCTCGCTTTAGTGTCTAGAGATATTCACTTCTGCTCCACCACTTCTGATCACTTTTGAGTATGAGATGTTTTATCATCACTTTAGATCGTATGGCCGTAAAATATGGATTTGGTTTACAGGTGGAATGAACCACTTTTGTATAGACAAAATGCCCATCACACCTCGATAAAAAAAACCGTCCTCCACTACTTATGAGTTTCATCATACCCTCTGCATATTCTGAGTGAGTAAAATTCTCAAATGATGAATACACACTTTATGCAGACTTTGTTTGGCTTTAGTATGAAGTGCAGCTCAAATGCTCTTGGGATGTTTTGGAAAATATTCGTATTAGCAGAGTTGCTTAAAGCAAACAATACATCGGCGAAACAAACAGTGAGATGAAAAGAGGTGGCAGAAAGGAAGATGAAAGTATCAACAGGACGCTTTTTATAATGGTATATATGAGGAAACCTGCTGTCATTTCAATTTTCATTATCGATGACTGTCGTAAGAAATGTTTGGATGCTTAAGCCACACACACGCTTTCTTCCACTTTGAAAAAGTGTTTTTTATCTTGGCTTATACACAAAACGTGTGAAATGTCACAGTTCACAGATTGCGCAACGCAGTTTGGTAAAAAGTCATTTTAATGTATTGCTTTGTTGTTGAATTTGATTTTTATAAAGCCCAGCACGAATTAATATGCAACAGTACATACATTAATGTTTAAATTAGGCCACATTCAAGTAAAGTATGTAAGTCAAGGCTTTTGTTTATTAAACGATGAAGTGATTGTGTATAAGTTACTAGTACATTAATGAAGACAGACGTGATGCTGTCTTCAAAATAAGACGTTTTTATTTTACTAATGTAATTTAGTTTCTCAGTTGCACTTGTTTTCATGCATTCACTCATTGTGAAAGTCGTACATTCTATAATACAAAGTGAGTTTTCTTTGAGTATATTGCAGGTGTACCAAGGTATAGTGAATGGAAGCGTCCCTCGCTTTCCTCTTCCCTCTCCACCAATGACAGAGAGTGCAACATATGCACAGCCGAGGAACCTTTGCTGAATACGAGAACTGAGAAGAAAGAAATANTACACAGATACGCTTTTATATTTACCCACTTAGCCTTACTTAAAATAAAAGCCAAGGCTTAAAAACGCTAGACAGAAGAGGCACTAAGGCAAAGAGCACTTGTATCTTCGCTAGTTTTTTTATCCCCTATTATTTGGGAGTGGACTATTCATGTTACTGTGTGTGCATAGCCGACTCCTGTGTGTGAAATAATTGTTCACGTTTCTCTTGTTGTAGGCCCTTCTATGAAATGAAATACCTTTCCCTAACAAGCAGTCATTTAGAGCGTATTTGTTAAGATACAATGTTTAGCTATAGGTACCTTTTTAAAACGAGGTTGTGATGTTTATGCGGTTCCCAACCAGGCATAGGCACCATAATAATGCCAACAAAGAAAACCATTTGAAAGGTGGAAAATGCGTTATTTTTGACATATTAGATGGAATCAAGACGTTCAAAGAAAATGGAACATTCTACACAGAACTCTATGTATCTTGTGAGAATCCGCTTATACACTGTAAGTCTTTACAACTGCTCAGCTTGGGAAAGAAATCTGCATGAAAACTCTCATTTATCAAACTTTCTTTTATACTTTTCTTGTCAAAAGTATGCTTCAAATGCTTATACTCGCATTTCAACCAGAATCCCTACAAGTGCAGCAGAGTACAATAAAAATGAGTCAAAACTGCAAATTTGATAAGTATATTTAGTACCAGAAATAGCGGTTAGCCATATGGAGTTTTACATTTTTCCCCGGAAATAATAACGTTTCACTTTATGACGGTGTCAGAAACTGTAAACTTTTCATAAACTTAATTTCAAGGAAAAGAATGCAATTTATATGATTATATCTGGACATATCAAAATTATTTTTGATCCTCGCATACTCAATGTATATACACGCACTCATGTTTTTGTGGAAATATGTATGCAAGCATGTATGTGTGTGGCTGGAATCTTTTGCTTGTATTTTCAGAATAAAGAGACATGTTCCCAGAGCAAACACTGCGCACTCCGTTTTCTCGCTTCTCCCGTATTGATTTTCCCATCTGCTACACACTCTGTATATGACCAAGTCCCATATAACTTTTTTCTATGAATGTATATAAACTTTCCTTTTCTTTCACCAAAGAAAGAAATAGTGCATTGGGTATGTATGCATATCAGGAAAAATGTAACATATACCTAAATACGTAAATAGCAATTCAGGTTCCCGTTTATGGGTTAAATGTGTGAGGTACATTTCATTTTAGAGAGACATACACTTTTTTATATGGTCTCTGCATCCATACATGCCAATGTTATTTGTATGTGTTGCATTTTGCATCCACTGGTAATTTAAAAAAAAAGGATTTAAGAACAACAACAAAAACTGCACAGGGTGTTGCTGGGGTTTCCCCGATAACAATTAGGGGCTTTCTAAATCATGAAAGCAATAAGTATTTGTTATAGAATTTTTTTTAAAAGAAAAGCATTTTCGTGACTCAAGCTTTCTCCTACTTCTTAGGAAAGCACATTAAACCAATGCTGCTTGACATGCTTTCCAACCTGAAACTCGGAGTTAACTCTCAGCGCTGCGAAGTAGTTCGTACATATACCAAATATATAGGAAGCCATTCAAGTGCTTTCTTTTAACTGTACACGTTTATAGAATATTTGTGACATATATAGAGAAAAACCACCCACCCTATTGTGCACGAAGGAGAAATGTTGCACATTTTCTAAACTATAAATTCATACATGATTTACTTTGTACGTGTGTCTTTTGTATAATCCAGTCTGACTTCAAATTTATTTTGCTACCAGTCGCAAACATTTCTCCATAACCAGTATGCTTAGCATTACTTAAATATTAAATGCGACACAACATTTGAAATTGAAGTTGTAATCACCCATGCAAAACAATGACAGTTGTTTACAAACGCTACTTTTTAGAGTTACACCACCATAGTTGCTTGGCTTTTTAGCATTAAAAAGTTGTGCTGAGTGCAACAACAGAATTACAAAATATGTTACAAAACATAATATACCATGTCAAAAATTTCTAGTCTTGCTTTCTCCCACGTTTCTCACACATCCTTCCCTAGACAAACAAAAGTTGACAGGTGTAGCAATGCCATTCTTACTCTAATCAAATTATTGTGTAATGTGAAGTTTTTATTAAATACAATTTGTCCTGTGTACAACAGAGATAGATGTTATGCAATAATAAAAAAGATGCTTTCCCCAGATTACTTTCCTTTCCATACCTTTCTTTTTCGTATGACCCTTTTTTCCTTATAAAGTGCATTTCTATTTTGGAGCGCGTCTGTCACTCGTTTGTTGCCATTAGGATTGCATTTGTTATGCCATGTTTTGTAGGTATTTATGTGGTAACATCCATACCCTTTCTTAACTCGTAGTCGTACAACTGCGTACGTTATACATTATGTTAACCAAGATCACATGGAGCTTGAAAAAAAACTATTTTATGGATTCATGCAACAACACTCACAGTTGTTATAAACATTCATGCAAATACCATGCTGAGTCTCTGTCAGCATACAATATACAAAGCCCCACGGCTTTTGTTACTTTGTATCACTCAAAGTGAAACTGCGGTGGTAGTGGTGGTGGTGGTATGGTATATGTGTAATAGACACGGTCACATACATACATTTTTGTATTTATACATGTGTGTTTGTAAACACACAAAGCACAGACAAAACACCAATATAGTGCTTTGTGGATTCAGCAACAAGACAGTCACCAGCTATAATGGTATGTTGGTAATATTTGTGACAGCTAAATTACAGCTAAGTAGTTTATGCGTACATGAATTTATGGTATGCAGTAATGTCACGGAGGAGAAATCCATAATATGGCAAATACTATTTCAACTTTGGGTAGTGTACGCTTCCATCATCATCATCGGGGAAAACAAAACATTATTTCATGTTCATTCCCTGGTTTTTTACCTCTTTTAATGGAATATCTCAACTCGGTCAATATTTTGATCTGGGTGAATCAAAAAATAAC
The DNA here is from genome assembly GCA_027744375.1 of Orchesellides sinensis. Taxonomy (NCBI): domain Eukaryota; kingdom Metazoa; phylum Arthropoda; class Collembola; order Entomobryomorpha; family Orchesellidae; genus Orchesellides; species Orchesellides sinensis. The sequence continues at coordinate 17,131 of JAHZNG010000947.1, forward strand.
GCAGACTGATTACTCAAAAAAAGCCTGTGAAAACTAACTGTAGGAATCAGCACAGTAGGTGATGTTGAGACTCTTGTGGTAGAATCGATAACAGAACCAGTAACGAGCATAAATATATCATGCTGATGCAAAAGTATGTGGTAATGTTGATACCACTCCCCAGTTTGAAAATTTAGACTGTTATACTTACTTATTTATCCCTTAAAAGAGAAAGTTTTCACTCATTCGTACAGTTGACATTTTTAGTCACATCGAAATTTTTTAAATTTATGCTTTCCACTGTACAATTTTTAAACCATTCTCAAAGTATCATTACATCCTAACATTAAACGTATTGCGTGAAATGTAAAACTCTATTTGATAAAATAAAACGTATACTGTACACTATATATTCATGTATATCTGATAAAGGTGATTCATATAACATGCAAAACATTCGTAACCGGAGTTTTATAAAACTTAATTATGATTAATAAGGACTAATATGACTAAATACATAAGAGAAAGTATAAGTTGGTAGACAAATATTATGTCCCTGATAAGAGATAGTTATATACATACCCTATTGTTTAGAAAGCAATGACTAAAAAATTATATCATGCAGATGATCATTCTCTGATAAAATTGTCTCTGTATAATTCCAATGGAAATTACAGGTATGCCGTATAACAGGACCCACTATATAAATAAAAAATTTCTAAGCTCCCGTGATGTCGTGCGTCCTGTCCCTGCATGCATTCAATTCTCTTTTTTTCGGAAGAGGAGAATGAGGTGAACGAAATAGTCAAGTTAATAATAATAGTGGTGGCATGTTTGCTGTTGCTTTGGTTTAATAAAATATATTAAAGTTGATCCCTCATAATGGATAATTTGTACGTGCTTGACCCCAATAAAGGCATGGGCCCATAAACATGTCAATTTTCGCTATGCGTCATTCCAATGAAAATATAAAAAAGGTTCTATATAGTCGTACTTGACGGAAAAGAAAAAAAAAGGGTATTCATATTTCTCATTGTAAAAAATTTATATGTGTAATGTACACGAATATAATAATACACACTATGTTAAAAATTAAAGGTGAACGCAGGTGTCTGTAGTCTATGCGACAAACACTATTTCTCTCCAGCATGCACGCTTTCACTCTGGGTGAAAGGTAACTTGAGTTTTGTTCTTTTGCTGTAATTGTGTGTGACCATACATGCACCAAGTATCATGGAGGGTAGGCCTTGCATGATATTTTCTTTCTTATTTCCATCGTAATACAAGTATTTTTTTCTATGACGGGATTACGTGTTAATATGTAAACATATGCATGCAATAATCGAATGATGCAGGAGCTCAATACTTTTTTCACAGTTTTCGCACATTGTGTGCATGTTCACCCTATAGTTCATATGTAATTCGCTTACACTGTTCAAAAAAAAAGAAAAGAAAAAAGTTGAATAGTGGTGGAGAGTAATGATGAGTACCCGCATATATATTTTTTGTAGTATTGTAATTTTTACCAAAGGAAAAATACCGAAGCACACTTTTCTACAATACGAGAGTTCTATATAGAATTTTTGTTCTTATTTACATTTTTTTCGGTGAGATTTCTTATCAAAAACAAATTTCACAAGAGGGGAAATTAAATTGTACAGTATCCCCTTGATTATCGCTCATGATAAATTTCACTTGGTATTGTTTTCACCAGGGAGAAATCGTATTTCCCGTTTAACTATTTGCTCGAAAACGATTATATACAACTTTCTTCACTTCCGATTTACATGAATACAAAGTTTATTTGAGACATTAAAATAGGCTTTGAGATTGCATGTTATAGTATAACAAGTTGATACGATATATTACATAAAAACGGTACACTAATTAATAAGGGTGATAAAAATATAATGTACTTACACTCCCGACGGGCTAAATTTGAGCACAAGGACGAACAATAGCGTAAAGTAGACGAAGACGACCATTCTTGATTACTCAAGATGGTGATGTAGTAATGTTATGAGTAAGTACACACTAATAAACAAACTCTTGGAAAAGAACGACTTAATATTTTATCTTGTCGAACGTCTCGTAAAAAATGAATCGTACAGTTCATCCGTATAAATATCAACTACGGAAAAAAACTGCGGTATCTCGCAGCATACAATTTTCAATCACGGTATACATTCACGAAATAATCAAAAAGATGCTGACATGGGAGAAAACACATGAAAACAAGAAAGAGGGGACGTGGGCTCAAGTTTTTTTTTGTTTTCTTCAAGTGTATATCATTTTTGAGTAAAAAATGCCTATTTTCTCAAATAGAACGCTGAACTCACAAAGTGAAAATGACATTTGGCTGAGAGTTATTAGGCTTAACAAAGCCCTCCTCGTGTTTTTAGTTCTCCATTGCTACCTATGTAACTCCGCGTTTGGAAGGAAACACCCTGAAATCTAGTCTCAACCAGGTGACCTTATTTCCTCTTCCAATCTCCCTCTCTTCTTTTGTAATGTCTTGTAAACAGACTAGTTTCCTAAATTTTCAAAGTTTTAAAAACGGAAGTCACCACAACTCATTATTGGACCGTTAAGAACACGACTGGTTTTTTGTTCAAATTTAAAAATAGTAGTTCACAGTTAGCTAGCTAAAGGATAACGAACAACGAAACCAAATCGATGAGGCCATATTATTGTAGACCACCTTGTTTTCAAGCCTTTGATAACCGTTTTTGGGGGAAAACGGTTTCTTTCACAAGGAAAATATTAGGTATGTATTTTTCACCCTCTCTGCTGCGCTTTACAAGACCACACAAACAATCAGAGTGTGCATATTATCTTTTTACATTATTTATATAGAAGACAGCGCACCAGAAAGTATGAGTATTGAGGACAGGATTTTTATGTTGCAGAATCTTGATATAGTTGACAATTGAAGCACAGAGATAACAACAATTGTAAATACATATGTACATATGTGAACGGTAGTTGTTCCTTTGTCACTTGCTAGAAACGGTCTGAGAGCGCATTGTCTGCAGTCAGCGTAAAGGATTCTGTAGTAGCAAGATTTGCACACTGCGGAAGGCAGATTGGTGGTTGATTCGGCTCCTTCTCGGCGCACTTGCGTCATTCTTCCAAACTTCCTTATGTTCTTTCATGTACTGTCTTGCGAATGTTACATTACGATGCTGTATTGTAGAAAACATGCCAAGTTTAGCAATACCCAAAATGCTCCACCAATATAATATGAAAGTTTACTCCCAAAGCATTACCAGAGCTCTTGTCCCTTTACCATCCAACTTACACTGTGTGCGCTCTGGCTTCTCCCTCACCGAGAAAAAAACCTTTCTCTGGATATTTTCTGAGCTGTCTCTTTACTTTCTTCTGGCTGCCATTCTACCCTACACGACGTTTGCAAAAAGGAGAAAATGTGTGTATGCCAATGCTGTTTTCTGTTGTCCTATTAACGGATATATTACGTTCTTGCTATCTCTCTACTTTCTTGACATTCTAACACCACGTACTTGTGGTACTACTCCAAGTATGGAAGACCGTTATATTTTAATGCTCTCTGCTGTACGTACAACGGGATGGAGGGAAGGGAAAGCAAAATAATGCTCGTTCTTTTTTTGCCTTGCTTTTAGACACACACATACTTCGTGTATGTATATGTAGTACAGAAAAAACAGGGTCCACTTACCTTCTTCATTTCATCTTTTAGCAAACGAAATCATATGCCTCGGAGAAAGCCATACATTTGTGTGATCCTACAACATTATCATAACAATTCTTACCTTACTCTCTGCTCATATTACACTGTACATGTAGCCATCGTTGGATACTGCTAAACTTTTCTTCGTACTTTTTTATCCTGCAATTTTCGTTTTGGCCAAACCTATTTTGACCATGCCTTAAAGCTTTCATGAATTTTCTTTCTTTTTCTCTGCCTTGAAAACTTATATTGACACTGGATTCCAGAAATATTAATAAGACTGGCTGGTCTATCGAATGACTTTCCTTTTTTTCGCTTACTCTTGAAACGATTTTCATAAATTAAAAAAATCCTTTTCCTGCTGACCTCCCATCCACGTCAGTATTAATATTTTATTAAGTATGGTAAATGCATGGTATTAACTCCAGAAATTAATGTTATTTAAGTCATATTCTTTTTGAAGTACTCATATTATATTGTAGAATGTATATATACATGTTCAGCGCAGTAAGAATTATTGAATAAAAATAATAATTCCGTATTCAAAGAAAAAATGGAGGAAAGAAGTAAAAATATCTGAGTGGATTGCATTTACATACATACCTATTTATAGGTACTACCAGAATAATTCAGATGTGCCTTTATTGCTTCTTGGAAACTGGATGTATTTAAAAACGGTTTAGCATATTATGATGGTAAATGGCAAATGGGAAATATATTGTCAGTTGCCAGAATCCTTAACTGTCGTTCCTATAGTAGCTTTATGTATAATTCACTAATGATACATAAAATTATATTGAGAGCAAATTAAAATACCTAAAACTGAGCTCGTTTTGTAAAGGTGAAAGAATCACAATTAGTTATTTATAACGCTAATTAGCATCAGACAAATTTGAAGCGTAATTGTAAAAGCAATGATGATTTTAGGCTATGAAATGTAGAGTAAAGAGTAAATCGCATGCTTTGAAGCTAGCACAGATGCACAAAGACAAAAAAGCTATTTAGGACATCAAATGTTACGACATTTAACTATATGTGTTCATGTACATGGCATATATAATAACCATACACTACCAGCCACTGAAGATTCGGTTGACCCAGTTAATGGAACTAGCATGTTTGTCTATCTCACTATATATACCTATAATTACTGTGCGAACCAACTAACCAACTAATGAGAAGATCTGTAGACCAACAACGCGACGAAAACCAAAAGGGAGGTTTCCCTTTCTGTCAAACTGCGGTGACTAGATTTCAGAGCTATTTGGTTGTCTTATAATAAAAAGGTATGTAACTTTCATAAAATACCGCAATTCCAAGAAATATATTACACAAATATAAAGTTAACTTTAAAGGCGAAAGCTACTTTCCCTTCTCATAAAACATTTTTCAAAATACCAGGTCGAACAATATTTTATAGTTGTCGGAGATGCCCCACTAATACTTGGTAGAATACCCGAGTCTACAAGGGAATCTTCAGGGCACGCCTAATTGTTACACGACATGAGCATTGGCGTAACATTGGGCGGATATCATTGCATGCGAAGTCCTCATCTTGAACGACTTTTTTCATGCGGTCGTCTTGTCTTAACGCCATCATCCTATCTACTAATTTTGAACAAGGCTGGTAAAAGTTATCATCAAAAACACCGAGGAAATGCTAACTTACACACAAGAATATGAGATTTTCTTACATATACGGCATGCGTCTTCAATTTCTCAAGTCTATAGTTATCGACGTGTACTGTTTCTCACTACTTTAATCTTTTCAGATGTGTATTTATACGAGCATACCGTATTTCTTCAGTTACTTTGCACACACATGTATATTTATAAAGGTTCTCATACGGACAACTGTGTAACAGCATGACTGGACTACTTGAACAAGGCCCATGTGACATACTTGAAGAAATACGGTATACGACATGTAGGACAATAGTTGACAGTCAATCTCCATGTAAAGAGAAACTGATTGCACATCTGATGATATCATTGCATCACATTTCTACCATGTGTATTTGTACAAGATGTTTTTATAATATTTCTTTTCTTAACAAACTACACCTCAAGGACTAGAATGGCAGAAAACTAACAAAAACAAGTAAACACACAAGCTTGGGCAAAGCAAGTCTAAAACAGAGAAAGGAAAAAGGACTTACGCTACAACAGCATCTTTCAAGAAAAAGCAAAATGTACATAAGAAGAAGCTCCACTTTTCCGCTCTGCTTTATTCAAGTAACTCAAGCAGAGTGTTTTGTGTTGGTGTCATTATCAATGATATGAACAGAGGATTATTCGAATACACACACATCCACAACACACATTCATAGTGAAAGTTATATAGGTAAGGTTTGTGTGTCTTTGAATAAAGAAAATTGACATAAGGCACGCTGCCGTAGAAATTTTGGCGATGATGATGGAGCTGTATTCTTATGAGACAAGGCAGGGCGTGTAGTAGTAGCTACCATATAGCCTTCGCTTTTTACACGTTTCCCTATTTGACTTGCTTTTTCCGTCGTACTGGCTTTTGGAAATGCTACATGTATCACGCGTAAGTACATAAGTTTTTTTTCCTGCATTCAATAAGGCCAAGGCTTTTTTATAAATTTATTCAAGTCTCGAGTTCGGTTTCGTTATTTGTGGTTTCAGATGTTGAAACAGTTCGCCATTCCATATTTCCAGGATTCAGAATGTGAACCGTAGGGCTAGGCAAAGTTATATTTCTGTCTTAGCTTTTCTGCTTTATACTATAGCTTTGAGAAAATACTGAAATATCAAGGCAAAACATCATTTCGCTGGATATGACATAAGATGATAACCTTATCATGCTGCTGATGCATGCATGTGTTTTTTGCTTGAATTGCTACTGGGTACACACTGTGTACTTCTTGGGTTTTTTGTGGTAATATTTGCTGAATAAATGTATTAAAATTTCAGAGTGAGTAGCACTGTAGACTCAGCTTGATTGAGTCGTTGGTAAAAAAAATATACACCCTATAGAACAGAATAAAAATGCGGCCACATTATCCTCCCAACCTCAAAATACACCGTTGAACCATATTCAAAATTAATGTAATCTGCAGTCATCGTACGGAACATGAAGTAAAACGTAAACAGAAAACTGATACAGCGTCTTCCAAAACAGAAGCATATTATTTGTAAGTTTTGTTTACGAAAGGTGAAAGGGGCATGTTAGAAACTAAAGAGGAGCTTGAGTAAATTTTAATTATTTAGAGAGTTTCATTTTTTTTACCTGTGAGAAAAACATTTGAATATTCTGACGAGTTGGGCTAATGTTTTTATAAATCGACAAATAAGAGGAGATAATTAATAACCCTTACATGAAATTTTCATTAAAGAGGTCTATTTCTACGGTGATTACTGAAGTCCTTATACAAAAACATGGTATGATATGAACAAGTATAAACTTTAATTATAGCAGATAGGCGATTGTTAGCTTCATTGTTTGAGGTACTTGGAATTAAAAGCAAGTGTAGGTAGGTATCGTCGCATTGAGCTGTAATGAAAACCTTGTGGATATTATTCAACCTACAAACTTTTCTCATACTTTTGACTAACTTTCGTCACCGGAGAGTAATACTTGAACAAGGTGAGTGTGGACGGAACAGCTTTACTACGGTGGGCTCTAGAGTATGCAGGGTGAAACAAGAATGTCCTAAAATAGTTTGTGAAACACCATTTTACAGAATATTTAAGTCTTTGACTTTTAAGGGTAACGACGATTATATTTACGAGCTTTGTAAATTCCTTGCTAGATGCATCTCTTTCTCTCTCTTTGTTCTTTTGATACGAATGTAGGTATTTGCCCCAGTTTTATTGTCAAACTGGTTGTTGCCATTCATCATTAAATTTTGTCTTGGTTCTTCTTGTAGGAATGTCTTAGTTTCCAAAAAATGTTCGTTAGTTGAGCCCCGCAGCATTTTCTTTTCTTTATAACCCTTGACTATGATACAAATTTTCGTGCTACGTAGCTCCATTGAATTCATTTAGAATGCTTCATTATTTGTTATTATACTTGGAATACTGAGGGAAAGCATTTCACAGGAGATGAGCGTGCAGCTCATGAATTGCTCATAACTCTCGTTGACTTAAAGGTGTGCAAAATAATAATTTAGCGGATCGTGACACCTCATATTTAGAACTTTGGTGATAACTTGGTTTGTAGTTTATATGAAAAGTAGAATAGGTGGTATAATGAAATGGAATGAAAGATACGCTATACCTAATAAAATTGGTAATTTTAGTGTGAGCGTGAGACATGTATTGTTAAATTAACACACGTTTGCGTTCCGGGATTTGACTGTACTTTCCTGTACGTTTGTTTAAATTAAAACCTGGACGAATCAGTGAATTGGGGTTTCATGAAGCATAAATCTAGAATTTAGTAATTACATTATTAAATTCGCAGAAAAATTCAACATGAAGTGTCACCTGAATTCTAATTCGTACACAAGGTATTCCATGTGATTTCATTGATGTAGATAGCAAAGAAAGTGTTTGATGTTTTGATATTCTATATTGCATACGTTACTATTATCCTACGCCCGTATGCTTGCACAAAGTTTATAAATTTACAATTAGTGTATATCAACCAGGTAATGCTTTGTGGTTCTGCCTATTAGTGTTTGATTATCTCAGCACAAAATCTCAGCGTATTGTCTGTAAACTGTTCTTTATCAATTGGTTTTGCCAAGTCTTTCAGAGCATTTGAGTTCATTACACATATTTTACAAATAACTAACTGAGACCGTTTCAATTAAATACTCTTTTGTATTTGCCTTTGTATAATACGAATGTAGAATCTGCTGTGAGGATCATGGTACATGATATACGACTCACAAAAGATGACTTTTTGAAATGTGATGAATAAGCTGCACAGTGTGTAGCATCGTGCATGTTTATTAGCTACATATATATGGAGTGCTTCTGGCTCTGAGACTTGTTTCGCAAGAGCTTTTAGATTTTGGTATAAAAATCAGTGCGGAGGTTTGGTATTAAGAGTCATCTCTGCTGCTTGGTAAAAACGCTAGAGAAAATACTGTGCACAGCATTTTTCTAAGAAAAGCCAGAAGAAGTTGGCAAAGAATGCCAGATTTTTCCTGTTTTGGAATGGACGAATAGTAATAGAAGATTTCCTGTTATCTACTACTAGGAGAGGAGCAGTTGGTATTTTATATAGTATGTGTGTATGCAGTATATCTATTCAACTTTTTCCATCACTTGTGTTCTGAATATTCTGTGCTCTTTTCTCCCTTTTTCTCAAACTTCCCTCTAATTCAGAGAGGAAAAACATAATCGAATCAAGGAGAAAGCGTTCCGAGTTTTTTATATGCGTAGTTGCGCCACAGCAGCATTTGAATATAAGAAATCAAAAAGAAAACTGGAGTAACTTGACATATATAGAGGAAACGATGATAAAATAACGGTACACAGAGCCACTAATAAAATTTTTCGTCTTCCCAAATTCATGAATAATGAAATTACGACAAACCACCTTGAATAGAATGATTTTGGGGAGTCTTGCAATATATTAAGCTGATGTAATGCAGTTGAGTTTCGCCTCACTTTTTCTCTCTCAACGAAGAAAATAAAGCGTTGATGGAAGTTATTTGGAGGAAATTGACAGGCAGCAGTGTTCTCGTTTCAGGTTTCCCGTGGTAGGGGTTTATTTGATCTTGTAGAAGTTTCTAACAGGCACTACCTTGTTAAGCGTTTTGTTTCATCTGAAACACAAGATTGTATGCATTAAAACATACCCCGTATATGCACACATAAAATAGGTGGATGAGCGAATCTCTAAATATAAATCCACTTATTACAAGTCTCCTCAAACGTCCTAGATCCATCAAATCATTCATTTTGTTTGACAATGAGTTGTTGCTCTACGAAAGCTTGAATCAGGTAGGATATGCCTTTTGTAATCATTTTTAGTCAACTCAAATATTATACGTGGGAACATGAAGCTCTAGTTACTTTTGTTCTTCTGTTCAAATGACAAGGTCTTTTCCCTTAAGCAAACATTGCTTTTCTCAACGTATTAGTTTCCTGAAATGCTTCATTAGTATTATGTTACATAATAACTAAAGTTCTCAATAGGCTGGTTTTAATAAATGAACTAGTTTCTGCAGTTGGCTTTTATTTTTTGAAATGATCTTCACAAAAAATTGTAGGAACTGTTAACAACTATGAAGAACACTGCAAGTCACAATTTATGCCTAATTTTCAGGTATTTTTCTTATGTAAAACGATTGATTCGCATTCAGGAACAAGAGATGCATTACTAGCGCTTATTAAATTATGCTTACCACAGATTACAAAAGAAATTTACTAGAATAAAGTTTAAGATATCGTAGAAATTTCTGTCATTGCTTCAAGGGAAATACAAGAGTATGCTACCATTTCTCAAATAATATAGCATATATTTTAAATTTGTGGTGGCTGTCAGACAGTGCAAAAGTCGGAAAGCAGGACAGTATAGCATAACATATATAGAGGAAAGTAGGCACTTGAAAAACTTTCACTTCTTCAAAGTCTTCTTTGTAGGAAAAGCTAAATGTTGGCAAACTTCTGTACATTGATACCCATTGGTGAAAATCCATACGCGTGTTTGAGAATCTATAGGAAAAGTATTTTAGGTAAAGATAACAAGGTGTTATTGTGTTATGCAGTAAAGAATTTTGCAAAGAATGCTATAAATTGTCAAGTTTCTAACTATTACATTACTATTTATGGGAGGAAAATTTTGTTGCGTAGTTTATTTTCAAATGAGAGGAATTTAAATGCAGAAAAGTGAAAGCTTTCAAGAGAAGAGAGAACTTGCTTTTCTATAAAAGGTTGGTGTGTGTATATAGTAAGTGGTGAAATAAACGAGTTCTATAAGAATTGGCAACGAGTTGTGAAACTAAAAGGGGAATTTAAAACACTTAAAAATGCAAACTTTTCAGGGGACCGTTAAAAATAATTAAAATCTGTTAACGGGATCGTTACTTTGGTCAAAAATGAACCGTAAATCATGTGTCACATCGTGTTTTGATGAATAAAATTCTAATTGATCTATGACGTTATCGTAGAGCCTTACCATATTCATTTACATTAAAATAAACTAAAGCACTTATCTCAGTTTGTCAAGAGCTTTCGAATGAGATATAAAATGCTAAATATTGAAGCATTTAATTCTAAATGACCTTTGACCTTATCGTAAGTCCTTATCAAGGTCACCTACACCAAAGAAACCAAAACACTAATCTAAGTTTGTCAAGGGCTTTCGAATGAGGTATTACATGCCATATGATGCAACATAAAATTCTGTTTGACCTTTGACTTTATCATGAAGATGACCTTTGATAACCTCTACCTTCGAACTCATCCAAGCCCAGTTCCCTAGAAACCGATTGGTAAAAACCGTTTTGAAAAAAGTCCATCAGTTTTTGAATTATCGTCGGACGGACAGACAGAAGGACACTAGCGATTTTAATACTTCGTTGTTTCACAACTCGTAATAAGTACCACTTTACCTGAAAATTCTGCTGCATGAGAAGCTGGAGTATAGCATATGGTGGTGTGGTGTGGTGCATACACTAATTTACAAGACATAGAGCACAAATGTGTCATGAACACAGTCTTTGCTGAAGTCCTTTTCCTGTAGCTCTCGAGAGAGTAAAAGAGAGGGAGAGAAATGTAAACGTTACGCTCTACTTTTTACTTTTTGGCAGAGAGGTTAAACGTTTCCAAGAATGCATTCATGTCTTGGAACGTAAGTTGATACACACACGTATAAAAATATGTGCAATATGATGGTAATCACTTTCGAACCCAGGAAAACATAGCTGCCCAATTTCCAAAAGCTATCATATACATTGCCTTAGTTAATCTTGAGAATATCATAATTATTAGGATTCTCATAATTGCATTGGTGCATACATGTATTGACAGTCCCTTTTCAGTGAAGGAGAGTACTAAACAAGAGTTTGTGTACGTATTTGGCTGCTCCCTTGTAAAATCTGTGAATCATGTGCTTCCCTTTCCTGGATACCTATGTACTTATCCGTACATACATAGCATTTCTCTTTGCACCACCAATGTATGTAGTTCGTTCATGCAATGTTTTATTAGAATCAGAATCACTGGTTTCCGAGGTCTTGACCTATTAATATGCAGTGCATGCATGATGATGGACGGTATACTCGTAGTTTGTGCCCTGACGTGAAAAGTTAGAGATCTTCCGGAATAAAAAACACAGGGCACGTACCTTATTATTTATCGGTAAGTTTGTAGGTATGCGTGTGTATTTAAACACTACGACTTTCTCCCTGCTTTCCCTGTACACCCGCATGCATCATTTCAATGGGTAGTTTGTCTGTACCTATGTACGAAATATATATGCATTGCACTTCGTTAGCTGGAATTATTTATTTTACAAGAGCAAATAATCCAGTACCAGTACCCGCATATTACAGCTGTTTTATTGCAGAAATGTTTAAAATAAATCTTTGCAACGATGGAAGAAGATGTGGTATGAGAGTGAGCTGAAAGTTTATTTGTGCTTTTAAATACAAAAATACTTTCACTATAATGTCACAATCGTGAGCTGTATATTGCAAAGCGCGAGAATTTCTCACACTATGTTTGTAACTTGTAATTTGGATGTAAAGTAAAAAGCCAAAGTCTTTATATGAAAGTGAAGGAGAAAGGTGGCATGTTTTTCTCATAAACGTGCCATTTAGAATTACACGCAGCTGCTGTTATGGAAAGTTGGGGAGACTCTGGTGGCATTAAATCCATATATGCATTCCAAGTTATGTGAAAACGTACACCTTTTACAACAACTTGTTTATTTGATGTTTACCTGATTCCAAAATGACGCACGCTCGTGTGGATTATACATGCATTTGATTAGTATATAGGTTATGACTTTAAACGCAATTAAAACAAACTTTTTTAAAAATTCGCTTGGCTTAACATGCACTAGCTATTGTGGAGTAGCGTTTCTGCATGCATTTTAGTTCTGAGAGCTTATTATGGTATTTGAAATCAGTCCATGTAAGTTCTATAGTATAAATGTACGGCACGGCAAACTTGGTGTTGACAAAGGTTTATTGACGTGAGTTTGAAACTTTATGCTTGAAATCCATGCAAACATGCGAAAATGTTTTGTTTGCCTGATTTATTCGGTGGGGAAGTTTATAATAAAACAAAATTTAACTTTAGTGCTAAAATGTCTAAAATGAGAACACAAGCGTGCAAAATGAGGTTTGCAAATCGTTACAAATGAGCATACAAACGATGGAAATTCATTTTAGTGTACCTTGTTTCTGTACATATATAAAAAATGGCTGCATACTTTGGTCTGCTTAATTTAGACTGATACATTAGAAACTATTAATCATTCGTGAAAACCGATTTACGTTCAGCAAGATTTGGCTTAGAATGACTGGAATTTATTCATTAGTAAAACATGCATACTTTGGTCTGCTTAATTTAGACTGATACATTAGAAACTATTAATCATTCGTGAAAACCGATTTACGTTCAGCAAGATTTGGCTTAGAATGACTGGAATTTATTTATTAGTAAAACGCAAAATGTAATAGTGTTTTGGTAGGTTATAATCATTTTAAATACGTATTTATAAAAGTATTTTTTTAATTTTTAGAAACAAAAAAGGGTAAATTTTATGTATAAAAGCAAAGCCATGTATTTCTTATATTAAACATTTACATGTATTCGGGTTAAAGCCCGTATTTTAGCCCGTAGTGCCATAATGCTAGAATTCTTGAAGCTTGCAATGATCTTGCGAAGAAAAGGTAAACTCGGTAAAAGTTCTGGATAGTTCTAACTAAGTTAGACCTTCCATGTATAGATGGCAAAAACAAAGGTTTTGTTTCTCGCTGCTGGCTTGACTTCGCTCACACCGTAAACATGCATGTTCACAAGTCGAAAACACTAACTTCAATACGGAATTGTTGTAGGCTCTCAATTTCTCTACTTAATACTTAAGAGGATATTAGTTTTATTATTAGGTTTTTGTAGAGCAATTTATTGGTACTATTCGTAATGGTAACTTAGGCAGGTATCTAAATAAAGAAGTTGACACTGTCTGCGTATTGAAGGAACGGTGTATGTTATAAATTTCGAAAAGTATTTACGTACTGACAATTATTTATTATGTTTTAACGTTTAGTTGACCTAAGCCTTTGTCGTATCCTCGCAAAAAGTGTCGGTTTTTGCTTTCTAGTAAAATTGATGGTTACCGCGCATAGAATAGAATCAACTAAATAACTTGCATAGTACCATTATTGCAGACATTTAAGTTGGGTGGATAACTAATTGTTTTGGAATACGGTCATTGCTTTCAGATCAAGCTGTATGAGTTCAACATTTTAAAAGCACATCAGAAGCATGCCACCTAATTTTATTTCAGGAGTGCTGCCATGCTTTCAAGTAGTTTCTTTGAAGTTTTTTGCCAATTAATCTTCGAAACGAAAAGTATGCTTCAAAAAATTAAAAATAGGTTATTGAGCACAAATTATTTTGAATCTAGACATTTAATACAATTTTGATAAGTCTGGACAATCCTTTTGTATAACATAGGCGAAAAATATATCTGCTATTCATGGTCCACGGTCAACATCAACAAACGATTGAAGATGAAGATAAATCTTTCTAAGGAGCGCGTCCAATTTGCTTTGTTTATTGAATGACTAACCAACGCCTTTTTATTGGAACATAATTTGGTTAATTTAAAACATAAATATGCATAGCAATAAATCCCCTGAGTTGAAAGGTTTGTAAAGCAAAACTAATATAGTTTGAGTTTAAAAAAATTACTTATTGCATAATGAAGAAAGGGGAAAACACAAAGATTGGCAGAGTAAAGGTCAAAAGCGTCTACTCATAAGAAGTAATTAATGTTGAAGGTTTTTAAGACTGAAACTCCACTTTTTGTTTTCAAGACTTTCATTTCTTCCCCTCCTCTTCATGAAAATAATATAAATGGAGGGAATGGAGGATGTTTACTCTTGGATATACATAATAAACACTGGTCATTTACCGCTGGACTAAGGAGCGGGCTACTTGGGAGTGTAGGTTGGAAACGGTTTACAGAGATCAAACTAATAAGCTTGTTTTTATTTCATACTAACTGTTACTAGCAAGGCTTCGCTATACTCGTTTTATAAAGCGGAATAAATGTAAACATACTTTTTAAGGACAAGCAGAAAAGTATCGGATTTCTATAACTAAATTCGACATTTTTTGTGTATCATCATCCCAACCTACCTACAACACAAACCTCCAATTTTTACAGATATTTTCAAAGCTAATTTAAGTAACCTGAGAATTCGCTCATCCTATTCGCTCATCATTATTCATGTTGTATCCAAGCCTCAGTTGTTTTTTCTTATCATTTGCATACTTTTTTTAGTTGCTCATATATTTGCAAGTCGAAACACCAGCAACAAGAAAGCAGAATAACTTTTTTTTGCATGCCTATTATGCCACCATCACCGTTGTTGTAATTCTTTCTCGGCAAAATAATCGAGATCTGAACGTTTGCAACTGCGTGCAGCGTTTGCGAAACTTACAGTATTTTATTCTGTTACAAACTAAAAAACCAGCTCCTTCCCCAACATTATTGCCAAGTTATATGTGTTTCTTATGGGCTGTAGTCCGCACCCACTAACCACTATTTCACTTTACTACGGTAATGTTACCTCTCTTCTCTTCCTCACTTCTCTTTCGCTATTTATTCTATACATCACACTTTACCCTCTTCTGATACAGCGTAAAGACTTACGAGTTGTCTGCCGGTGGTTCTCTGGGTGCGTTTTTTGGTACTTGATATAGCTCTTAGAGCTTCAGCAAAGGAAACACAAACTCTCTTCATGTGTCTTCTTCTCTTCCTCTTCCAGTTCTCGTTCTACCGTCGTCCCGTATGTAGCTTTGTGTGTGAAGCTCTCTTTTCTCCTACATGTAATACTTACCCATATGAGATACGTAAAATAGTAGGAGAAAAAACCATGTTACGTACGCTATGAATACATGCTGCGGGGTTATGCTCTACAATTTCAAAAAGATTCTTTAGTGTTTCATTTTTTTGTTCTGTAATGTCAAAAAGTGAGTGTGTCACAGTGCTTCTAAATAATATACTGCTCAAGGAATCAAACATGGACCAACAACTTGTCAACGTGATTCCAATTTCCCCGTGAAGGGAACATCATCATTAAAAACACATTTTGTTTTGTTTCTTTCTCCCTCTAATCAGAGTAATTGTGTAATATGAAACTCTTTTGATATTGTCATGCAAAAGTTTTACATGTTGTCCCAATCCTGAGCATTAAGAATTGTGACGATAGTATGAATAAAAGTGTCAAATTATGGAATCTGTAAAGGAAACGCTTTTCTGCTGATGGTGTAAGGTATATTATTTTACTTATTTCCGTTGACATTTTATTCAATTCTTTAAATGACAATGCTATTTATAAATCCGTGATTTTCTGCAGTAAAACTATGCTATTGCAATCTCATATTTACTTGGACATTTGACAGCATCAAATTTTGTACTGCATTCATAAAAAAGTGATGCATACATATGAATAAAAAGTCTTTTTTTAAGTATGCAAACAAGATTTTGACGATCTGGCTAGGAGAAAAGTTATCATTAACGTATACACATAGTAAGCCTTCAAGTAGTTCCATGTTCCATATAGCAAGTTGTGGCACAAGCCATTTTGCAGTGTACCTCGTAGTACACCGCTATATTCACCTGGCCATTGGTTTTTAATAGTTTTTAAGCCAAGAACACATGAATAATTAATAAACACAAGCCAAAATTTCAGTATCTATTAATAAAAACCAATTGTCCTTCAAACTCTGGAAATTCATTTACTCCCTTTCCTCAATAGTATAGGCTAATCGAGTTCACATTGTCATGTTTGGTCCAAGCTAACGCTTTTGCATAAGTTAAGTGTGGCGATTGTCATCGACATCCTTCTTCACGGTCAGGGAAAGCAAGTGGTAGAAAATGTCATATAATTTGTATGTGATATATCAACAGCTACATACCATAAATACATATGTGTTTCACCTATTTAAATGTGCCAATTTTTACCTGATAAAAAAATTAAATACTATATACCATTATAAACTATACACCATTTTTATACCTTTATAAAAGCAAAATTGAAATATAAAGGGACCATGGGCCTTGGTAGGGTTCTGTGTTTAAAAAAAACAGTTCGCTAGAAATTTTGTTATATTAAGGTTTCTTAAAATAATAAAAAATCATGTATTCTTAAAGACAGAAAATAGCATGTCTCACCAAATCCAAAATTTTAAAAGACACTTAAGATCGGAAAGCCAAAGACAGAACAAAAACATGAAAATATACAAGGTGTTTGGGAATAATCTTGTGCACACGAACAGTCTGACAGACAACCTATCCGACTGTTTGCATAAATATACTCCAGACTTCTCGTAACTTACTAATTGTAAGTAATATGAGAACCTACGTGCGTCGACAGCCATCTCACTATTTGTTCCTAATGAGACATTTAAAAAAATATTGATACGACAACTTGAAAAGACAAAAGGTCGAGCCGAAACGATTGGACATGTAAAATCATAACCAATTCGCTCTTTTACCTTCCTGTTGTATCCATACTAATACAATCTTTCCATTTGACCATCCCCAGGATTTACCCAATGTTCATAAGTTTCAAACCCTAGTCATAAATAAAGCACGCGGAATGGCACGTGAAGATATTGAATTCATAATCAATAATTTATATCCGGTCCACATGTTATATGCTTAGCCGGTTTTCTTGGAAGAATTCACTTCGTCTGCTCCAGCTTTTGTCCATGGAGAAACTGGAATAATAACGAGTTACCTGTGCCTTGTGCCTCATTCGTATCGTGTTATTTCGTAGTAAAACTTATGCATAAATGATTTGCGACTTGGTGAAACTTTATTCTTCCCTTTTTTAAAACATTTATGTCGTTAGCAGCAACAGTTTGATTTCTATAAGCCTATATGATTATAAAATATTATATGAAATCTGTATTTGTTTCAATCTGAATCATGAAGCCTTTGAACCATAAAGATGTTTTGTAGAATTTGTTCGATGTTCCACGACATGACAATATAGAAGTTTTTAAATATCTTATAGACTATGATAATAATAATTATAGCTAGTGAACTGATACCTGTTGTTGAAAAGGAAATGAACAGTGCTATAGTAAATTTACTGCTTCGTATACATTTCTAACGCGGCATAATTGTACAAACATTGCCACACAATGGACTAGCAGTTTAATGTCTCTTTTGAATTGTTTTACGCATATAATTCGCTGATGGCATGTCCTATTTTTGTAAAATGATATACGTTATTTTCACTGGTATTGGTACCACTGCCGTGGTGCCGCCCGTGCCATGTACATTTATTTACAAGAACAAAAACAGAATAGTTTCAATTCGTGGAATATGTCTTGCTGAGTTGTACATCATAATGTATGTATGTATACATAACACACTATATTATAATTTTGAATGCGAAACCTCACAGCGACAACTATTGTTTTCTCCTTTCAGATTGAGTTGTTCACCCAACATACTAAAGAAACCGTAAAAAGTTCTCCAAAAAAGAAGTGTTTTGTTACACATTATAAACAAAAGAGAAAAAGTTTGTGGTAGTGTCTACAACCATGTTTAAAGTAGAGTCAACCGGTGTTTCTCAGGCCGCTTCGGCATTATCTCTAAATGGTCAGAGTAACTTCGATTTTGAATTGAGTTTTTGTGATGATGGAACAACAGACGATTTGTTTGACTCATTCACTGACTCTGCAAGGGACAATGAAGGAAGCACTACATCCTCTGGAAATATCGTTGGAAGCTCTAGCTCTCCAGATGCCACAAGCCACGGCGACATTACCCATATCAAAATCGAATCTGAAGACGGGGATGTCAACATGCCCGTAGCTACTGAATTGGCCTCAGAGAGCAGTCCTTCTGTAACTCCAGTGGGTTGTGCAAGTGCCATGGATGCATCTCCTTCTGTAGTACAGCAACAGGACCCTTTGAGAACATCATCACTGGGGGACAGTGGTCCTTCAGATAGTACCACATCTAGCCCCACAAATTCAAACAGTGGGGGCATTGGATCAGGAAACGGAGTGAGCTCGAAGAAAGGTATGTCTTGCTTTCTTTCTTTTATAAAAAAAATAAATGATTGGGCTTTAGTAAGTAAATGCATACGTTTTTTAACTGCCAACTGTAATATACATAATTTGTACCCTACTATTAGAACTACATGAGGTAACCATTAATTGGAGAAGGAATGATTTAGTATTAGGACTTTATGATGGGGAAAAGCATTAGGACATAACAGTAGAAAGTAAAGTAACGTTAGTTAACTCTTAATAAAGAAAAACAAATAAACACCAAACATAACCATAATATTATATCTGTTATCAGCCGAGTATCATCATCTTGTCAAGTCACTGGTTTCAAACATTATATCAAGATGTTTTTTTGGCAGAAGTCTTAATGAGGCTTAAAAACATGTGTGTAGGTACATTGAGATTATGTTTATACACACATATGTGTGCTCATCGTAGCAACTTCCTACCACCATGCATCTTTGTTGAACTCAATAGTTCAATGAACCATGAAAGAATCGTAGAGTAAGTGAATGAGTGAGAGTAGAAGTGGATAAGGAAAGGCAGTCAGTTTTAAATGAGTGATTGAAGGAGCGAAAGGCATCAACGTTGCAAGATGTGTGTATAAACTTTGAGAGATACTGAAAAGAGTTACTAAAATCAACTTTATAGAGAGATGACTATGTACGTTGAATTGCAAAATCATGAATATATTCCGGCAAGTCGTTAATGCCTTGTAATAGCTGAATAAAGATTAGCGAAAAAGTCAAATGGAAAACGTTGGGTGATATGCATACATTTTAAATTATATAATGCTAGGATGTGATGAGTGAATATCAAAGGTGCTGGCGTGACATTAGAGGTGAGGAAAATTTGTCTGTCCCGATCTCCAGGTGGGTGGAATTCGAAATAGTTTTAGTTTGAACCAAAAACTGTTCGATAATTTCAAAAACCAATTCAGTCAATTTTTTGGAATCTGAAATGACACAGGTATGTATGAACATATACCATATGACCTGATTGGTACGGCTGACACCTGCGGGTAGTAACACGCTGCTTTATACTGTGTAAAGCGAGTGTAGGCGCAGCAATTTAGGATGAGTTTTGAGGTACAAAGTTTCATAAAATATTTCCTCAGCGTTGTAGCTGGTACTACTGGTAAAAACTGGGAGGAAGAGGACAACTCTGCATAAAATTATAATCAATAGCGGTATATTTGCTGGTTTGTATACTATTTCCTTGATTTTTAGTAGCAGTAGTGCCCAGTTGTGTTTACAATTGCAGTGCTTTATGAGAAGCATCTCAAATTGCTGTTGAGGTATGTCTGGTTATCATTCGGCAATGTCCCCATCGTCTCACAGGATTAAATGCAATTAATAGATAATATTCTAATAAAATATAATATTAATTTTTATTAATTTGAACTAATCGACTTTGAACTTTAAGCCTGTAATCCTTGGCAGTAATGCATGCATGTTTTGGGAGGAGTAGGTTTACCTGAGATACCTCGTTGTAGCAAGAAATTCAATATGGAGTTTACATATGGGGTTATTTGAACTTGTATCTTAAGTCGTATCTGCTAAATTCTAAACACATTTTTTATATTAGGTACCATATCAAATAAAGATGATTTGAAAATTACCGACACAACAAAAATATCATCCTTTTTAGGTATACTCACATCCGCCAAACCAAAAAGACGGAAAGGTTGTCAAAGAAAATGATGTAGTGAAATGCGTATGAGATTTTGACATCAACAATCCTTTGACACATGTTCATATATTCAACGTTTGAACTATTGTTAAGATGAATATTTTACAGACAGCTTCACACGTCATTATTTCCACTGTATGTTAATCGGTATTCCATAGGCATTCGTATCCTTTCCATCTGCAGAAAATTGAAAGTTGGGTGCAATTTTTCTGACATTCAAAAATAGTTTGTGTAATAGTCATCCTTCTAGAATTTAAAAACTGGATCTACTTTAAAAAACCTGCATATTAGACTATGGGAAGCAAACACTAGTATCTTTTTTGAAATTCCAATCTGTATTCTTTCATCAGTTTCATCAGTTTCTCAGTTCTTTCTTCCAGCAAAAGCTTTCAAAACGTTTGTGTAGCGGCTTCATACTCTTTGCAAATACTTTCTCTAAATTTAGAACGCCATTAAAATGATTAAAGGAGCACATAGCGGACAAAAGATCATTACAAACAATAAGCTTGTCTTTATCCTACGACTGAACAAACATAATCAAATCCTTTTTCTGTCATTTATTGGTCAATATTATGATTCCACCAAAATCGGAACAGTGATTCAAAGCAAACAAAAGGAAATTGAGAATGCTCAAAATATATTCATTTAACCCATAAATCTGTACCTGTACAGTTTTCAGTAAATACAGTACAAAGATGAAAGAAATAAAAATATATTATCAAAGAAACGGTCTTTATACAGTTCATTGGATAAAATGCACAGCAGTATTATATAGCAGTAGTATGCCAGTTTTATATACGAATATCCCGTAGAGAACAAAACGTAAGGGAGATGAGGCAACAGCCTTGCCTTGTATGTGCGGAAATGTGTGTATGAGCGAGTGTGTAAAAAGTTCATCGTCCTGCTCTATCTATCTCTTTTCTATATTCGTTGTTTTTGCATAGATATGTATATTACTTTATACATGTGTATAAATACAACAAACTAAAAAAAATCGTCAACATACCATTCACCGTCATCTTTTCTTCCTCATCATCATATCGTCATTTTATATGCAATGCAGATCAAATGGAGTGATGCAACAGTGTAGAACATCATTTAATGATGTAAAAATTAATTCACTAATATTACAGTTTATATGTGTGCATTGCGAATTAAATGGAGTGTTATATAAGAATAACATTTATTACAGGACACTCATCTCAAACTCTATAGTACTATAGTGTATAACTTATGTTGCTATATTTAGAATCAACGAAAGCACATGCAAGGAACCTTTTAAAATCAAAGCTGTTGAAAAGACAATAGGGCAAATATTTGGGTTAAAAACTGTGTGTTTCGTGTGACAATGATAATGACAATATGCATATTTGTTTTTTCTTAATCATGCGTACAGCATACCTTTCAAGAAACCAAGAACGTATATCATTGACTGTCGGCTTGGTTTATTCAAGTGTATCTTTGTTTAATTGTTTTAACTACGGGAGTAGCGTTTATAAACGATTTGTTAAAATCCTTCAGTTTTTCATGAAACCCTTATCAACTCCTCTCCTGCTGAAAGGTGCTTCTTAATGTGTGCTGGCTGCGTATGAAAGCAATATTAAAACAATATTTTACAATTTTTGAGGATAATGGATACTTAATAGTATTGACTGATGTGTTTACATGTATACTGGCTGAATACAAAAAACATGGAAGTAATTTCGTTCAGTTAATACTCTCTTTAATAATATTCAATATGTAACATAAGCTCTTTTGAGATGCCTCAGACCAATCTGTATGACCTTGACAGAGGACTTTGCCTTCTTATTTTGCTTTATGTGTGTACCCTTATGGTAATCTGAAAATTTTACGTTTTTCTTATAAGCTTACCTACAATTTTAAACCAGCTCAATTGCACAACAGTAAATTACTTGGCTACCCAAAATGTAAATTTTCTGTGTGGCTTATATCGACTGGATAAGATTTACCAGTGCTTGATGAAATGTGAATGTGGTACACAACTGTTTTCAATTGTAATCCTGAAGTTTTCATAAGTTTGATGGATGTGCACAACTACTATCCAGTGGGATATGTGTTTCCTCCAACATTTACGTATAAAAGCAAGAATGAATATATGTAAGTTGTGTACGAAAAATGCAAAGATCAAGAAGCTGAGAGGAGCAGCCCTGTGTTCCTTTTGATACAATAAGTTGAGAAAAGGAAAACAGTGTGTCAACAAAACCTTGAGTCTCCTTCCGTCAGGTCGACGAACTTGTGGGAACAATGGAGAAATGAACAAACTAAAGTTTGCATCTTCCTTGTTTCTCACAGTCGTGATGACTATGACAAAAGGCATTTTTTGAGAATTTGTCAAGAAAATTGGGTCCTGGAGAACAGTGTGGAAGTAGGGATTTGAGGGATCTAGTGTTGCATTGTGCCGTAGAGCCTGATATTAATATAAATAAAAACCACGATGACGGTAACATGTCATCCTGACATTACATCCTCAAGTTTGTAGACACGTTCATTTTAGGAAATAAGTCCATTATTTTTAACATTCTGGATAAAATTGTAAGTCTCGTTCCCCATTTAGTCTGTCTAAAATAAGGAGTTATTTTATCTCACCTCCGAAAAATCTGCTTGCAAGATATTCGTTGTAACTTTACTTGTTATGGCATTTCCAAGTCTTTTGATGCAACCAACCTCAACCTTTGGTTCCTCCGTAGTATTAAATTTTCACAAATTATCTTCAGTCTGCAATCTGCAATGAACACCTAATTTCCGTTCTGAAAATGTTAATTCGGGAAATAAATGACATACTTGACAGAGATATGAGTAACGTACGTGAGATGCACACTTGACAACAACTATTCCAAACGTTTTGGCGACTTTATATTTGTAATATTAAATTAAATCAACAAATTAAAAATTTGCCAAAAGTTTGCAATTGTATTAGATACATACATGCAAAAATCACCCAAATCGGAGAGGGTAAGAAAAAAATGTTTTTTTTTTGCATGAACGTTCATTCTATATATATATATAAATACCCGGTATGTACGTATGAAGGTATTATTTATCTACCTGTGAAATTTTCATAATGATAGTTTAAATCCGTTATTCTGTTTACAGTACATGTCTGCATATATAAGTCCACCTTGATATATATTTTAGATGTAAGATGGTACGTGTATTTAAGAATTTGATACTTATGGGGATCTCAATATTAAACAAAATAGCATTACAAGATAGGCAATAGCCTACAGAAAAGTTACATAGGGCAAGTACGTTGACGAAGGAATGGGGCATTGTGAAAAAACCGTTGCATTGATTTCCCGAATTAACATTTTCAGAACGGAAATTAGGTGTTCATTGCAGATTGCAGACTGAAGATAATTT
>JAHZNG010000948.1:0-11327 GCA_027744375.1 Orchesellides sinensis
AAAATCTTAAAAACTAATTGGTGACTCTTCCTATTGGTTGTGAGGGGTTGCGTAATATGATCTGATATACATATAACAATGTACTGTAGTATGTATACTCTAAATGTCCTGAAATGGCAGTCAACCAACAATATCTATTTTAAGATTTACAAACTGATACAGGCAGTCCAAAAAAGATTGCTTGCCATAGTGTATATCATTTGATCAAGTAAATCTTGGAAGTTCAAAAACATACTTTCACAAGGAAGTTACAAAACCAAAAAAAGCATGACAATAATGACGTCATTTATGTTCTAGTTATTTGGGTATGGTTGTGCTGCAGCGCAATAGTTTGGTACTTATTGGCACTGAAAGTGAAATTCTCTTTTACCCAGTTTTTGTTTATGGCATGGGTGAGTGATCGTGTAAAGGGAGGCTTAATCAGCAGACGCTGTTGCTTTCCTGTTTTCACAGGAAGCTATTGGCAAATGAAAAACTTTACTTTCAATGCCCCTCCAGCAATATGAAATCGGTTTCGGCTTTCACTTTAAATGTGTATTCTTATAGCATAACATATATGCAATTATAACAAGCTAAGCAACATATAGTAAAATCTAAAACACAATGTCGCATCAATTTTCATTGTATGTATCACAACTACATAGGTACAGTATATGGATAATAAGATGACGAGGCATCCAAAATTATGTTTTAGCTGGCAATATTTACAGTGTTCAAGTTTTATATTTTTAGATTACTTTCACAAACGAGCCAAACCAATTAATATCCTATTTTAAAATTTGTATTTCATTATCCAAATGTTCTACATCACTATTTTTATCATCATTAAAATTATTTTGCTGCAAACGAATCAAAGTGGAGCAACATAATAACATTAATTTCATTGGTATATGTCAATTACCTGTCAATTATTTAACATTTCCTACAAAATCCTTTCTATCTTATACCCTCATTACTTCATGCATTAATTTCAAGCTGCAAGGTAAAATGATGATATTATGATACAATTTTGCAAATTCCTTGTTAAATTTGGTGGAACGATGAACGGCTGGGCGATATATGTATGCACATCCAGTAAAAGTGTTTCATTGAATGTTTTATAATCCAACCAAGTCTCAGTCCAGCACTGCTCCTTTGTGAACTTTTTAAGTGGATCCATTAGAGTCAATGTCATATTATCAGAGTCTGAACCTATTTTCTGTATTTGCTATTCTACCATGCACTCGTGCACGTCGTCTTTTCCTTTAGAATTCATCCAACTCCATAAAAGCATAGCTCCAGCTTTGTCTTGTCTGTCTGTTACAAAAGAAATTACTGATTTCGACAAGGAGAAAAAGAAAGGACGGACCAAGGAGAAAGAGAGCAGCATTGGAAGATAAACGTTGAATAATTTTACACCACTCTCTCCTTTCAATTCTTTAACACACAATACCAAGGCTTTCGCTGCTCAGTCAGATGAAATATTCTTTATATAAATGGTAAAAATAGACTGTTTGTATGCTCACTCGTCCCGATCTTTGATTTCCCAAGTTTCACGCGTATTAGGTTCAGACCTAGTAGCGATATACCTATGTTGATTTATACATAACTGAAAGGATACACTCAAATGAAAGCCATCCTATTGAACAACAAAAATAGATTAAAATCATAAAATATTGACTAGACGTATTCAAAATTAAAGACGGATAACTAGGTATATATCCAACATACCCTTGCGCACCCTTGTTACATATCTGTCTGGAAGAATCAAATACAGATTCCTGTGATACATATAAGCCAAGGTAAGTAGCATTTTATCTACATACAATAAAAGGCGTGACATCATTCGTCCTTTTGTAAATTTGTATGGAGAAAGTCGGGCAGCATGTACGCTTCATCTTTATCTCCATACCATAATAGAGAACCTTTTACATAGTGATTTGTATGTACCTAGTTGGCTTTCCAATTTGTTATTTGGAGAAGACAGGGGCACGTAGACAATATTTGCCTCGTTTCTTACCATGTTTTCTCTGAGTTTCGCCCATTTGAGATGTGTGATCTGACCTATAGGATCACGGCTTGTTTTGCGTCTTGTTGTTGTTCTGAAAAAACAACAAAAAGCATTTGCGTATTCTTTTTATGACTTTGTAAAGTCAAGTATTTGTTTGCTTCAAAACAACAGATCCCCATTTGAAATTAAAATGTTATTTTTTTACATTGAATTGTGTTGTAGTATCTTGGCTTGTAATGGATGGGTATGCTGAACTGACGAAATGGACCAAGACATTTTTAGGGAGCCTACCATAGGTTCTTTTGCGTTGTCTTCATTTTACAAGTTTCCTTGCCATGTCAAGCCCGGTGATTTAGGTCATTTCCCTGTGTCTTTTCATTTGAATGTTCCTAGAATGATTAAATGTATATACTATCTGAATCACCAACGAAGTAATATATTCTACGATAAAACGGACATGCCAAGATTGTTAGTTACTTGATCCTTCTTCTTACTCAGCTCCCTTGAGAATCCGACAGAGATACAATAAAAACGAGACGATAGGACGGAGGTGGACAAGGAGGGTAATGTACAAGTTGCATATCATGTGACACACAGACAAAAGCAGCATCTGGGCTCTGGGAAACCACTGCGCCACAAAGTTGTCAGGTACAAGAGAATGCAGATAGATTGGTATACGTATTGTATATATTGTATCTCATCCCTCCATATAAACCTAAAAGTAAACAGATAGAGAAGCGGAAACAGAATGCGGACATGTTTCTGGAAGAGATAAAAAGGTAACAAAAGGGACATTTCAAATGTCCATTTAGTGGAAGGTATGGGAATTCTTGCCATGATTTAATGAGCCCTTGTTCTCCCCTTCTGTTCGTGTCTTCACATTTCACACATTTGGCAAGTACTTTCACCTCCTATTTTTTAGCCTACTTCCTCCTCAATAAAAAAGCGGTAGTGGCAATGAGATGACAAGGTTTAAAAAACGGAAATGGAAGAATCGGATATACGTAGACCTTCATTCTCTTTTAATGCGAAAGTAACATAAAGTAGACGACCTCACTTGCTACACATATGTGACCCATTATTGGAATAAAAGCGAGCAAGGTGAAAACGGAAAAATGGTCATAAAAGGTAGCAGAATATAAAAAAGAGCTAGCAAGGCCTCAACCATCACCGCAAAGCTTTCTCCGATGATACTGATGGTTAGCAAGTCCAGTTGGTTTGGTCCCATGTGCATTTGTCTCACACTTTGTACAACAAAGAGAAAGGTAACTAAGTGTACAAAGCACTTTAGATAAATTTCCTTCCCATGAATTGGCCAACGAGGAATTCTTGTGAGTTAAAGCTGTTTTGTGTTGCAGTGTAAAATGTTCATTATCACTAGTGAAGCATCAGCAGTGGAAAGAAAAGGTGTGGAAATGTGTTTTGTTGTGAGGCAAAAGTCCTTTTCTTAATGTATACTTACATATCTTACCTTGAGAAAGAGTTATGTCTTCCCATGCCACCGTTTTTCAGCCTTTCTCATAGCAATCTTTTATTCTCAAAGAATTGTTGAGGTCAAAAATGGTAAGTGGTGCAGATAATGTTAAATTTATTTTGGTCACTTTTTGTTTCAACACTTTTTTTCTTGCAAACACTAACATGTATAGTTAGCTAATTAGTTTATGTGCAGGTGTATTAGTGAAAGTAAGGGAAACTTTCAAGTAGAAATATACATTGTGATAGACATATAATTCCCAGAATACCAATAATACTTCAGACTGCTTTTATAATACGTATGCATGCTAGACTTTTCTGATGGGATTCTCCTGTTCTTGTTCTGATGATCTTTTACAGCCAATTGGATTTAGATACTGCTTTATAGCACAACCGACCAGACAAGCTATGCGTTTGGGATGAGTTTCATTAATGACTACCTAGCCACCAGACCACCATGACCAATACCAATACTAGGGTTTCCTCTGTGGATCCAGGAAAGTAGAAGTTGCTTTCGCGGAGAGTAATAAATTTCATAATAATTATACAGTATATTGTATACGTAGATATACATGTTTATAGCAAGCCAAAAAAGATAGACCCACTTATCACCTTCTTAATTAACCTGGGAAATGACGGGATGCGAATGGGGACTACTTGTCTTGCTTTTTTGCACTAGTTTTTTCTCCTTGTTTCCTAGAATGAGCGAGCCGAGTCCTGTGTTTTATGGCTCATGGGATTTTGTAGGATTTCCGAGAGATTTTCCATCATCTGCTTTTATGCATTTTAGCTGCTAAGCTTCAGAGAGAGTGCTTTTGCTGCTAATAACAATTTTATATGAGGTTGAGGTGTAGTACATTTGGAGTACATTAGCTAAATGAAAGTTTGCAAATGGACATGTCATGTTTTTCACTAGAGACAGGGCATGAGCTCATTACATGGAGTTACCCAGGCTCTCCATATTTGCCAAGGAATGAAATAACGAAGATGAGTACATGTGTTGAAATTTCTGTCTTTAAAATCAGAGGATTTTATTGGATGAAGAGGATTTGTGTGGTTCTATTTTACATGTTTCAATACACGTGTACGTTTTTGTTCGCTAGCCTATATACATACGGAACTTGGTGCAGAGATCAAGTATCTGTCAATCTTTTCTACTTGAAAGGTGACCGATAAGTTTTATTGTGCACCTAGATACAATTAATTATATTATTCAA
Source organism: Orchesellides sinensis (assembly GCA_027744375.1). Lineage (NCBI taxonomy): Eukaryota > Metazoa > Arthropoda > Collembola > Entomobryomorpha > Orchesellidae > Orchesellides > Orchesellides sinensis. The sequence goes on from JAHZNG010000948.1 coordinate 4,681, forward strand.
AAGGTACGTGCATAACATGCATCATACCATATCACAACTACTGACACGTTTTGAAAAATAGAGAAGTTCTTGATCAAACATAACTATGCATACCTATTATGTATTTTCACCCACGTGGCAACCATTCTGTCATACTTGATATCAAGTGGGCGAAAGAACGCTAAACAATTTTCTTGTTAAAATCTGTTCGGGCTAATAATGTTGGAATAACGGAAGCGAGAGTTTGATTTAGAAATGCGTATGCTTTGAAAGGCTCCGAACTTATAAACTTTCAAAACTCAAAATGTTGTTTTAATGAGCAACGGAAAAAGAGATCACATAGTGACAAAGTTGTAAAAGTCTAGACGTCTAGTCTAGAAAGTAAAAATAATGATAACGGTTGACTGAAAATGAGTATGCCTATACTAGTTACGATTAATTTACATATGTCATAACTTTTATCAACAAGAAATCTGGTCTAATTGCTTTATTTAAGTTTCTGTCTGATTTATTTATTATAACTTACAAATTAAACTGTCGAATGTTACAAGAAACTACATGTGATACATTAATTCACAAAATAGTCCATGATAAAATACATTCTACAAATGATTTCGTTTAGGAAAGAGTTATAACACGAATGCTGATGGATAAACAACTTCAAATTTTATATTCTTGAACAGTTACACTATATATGCCTATGTTCCAAAGGGTTTATAAGGGTTTAATAAAATATGTCACATTAAGTCAAGTTGCAAGCAGGTAAAGTAACCTTGTTTTAAACGGTAGAAATTGTGAAATAGATAAATTAAAGCGTAATGTTTTCTTGTTTACAATTTCGTGGCTGTACGCAAACAGATACATACATAACAACGGAACAGGTACAAACAATCAGCAGTAGTGTCCAAAACACCACGAAACCATAATATAAAATACGAAGCACAAATATTTACAAGATTTTTTGACAGCTTATTATTATATACCATAATGCCGTCGTGTTTGAGAGACTTTACTTTCGTTTTCGTTCTGGTCGACTTGAAAAATGACATCTCATCCTGTCGATTCTGGACTAAGGAGGAGAAAGTAAATTTGTCCCAAGCGTCTTCAGACTGGTCGATGGCGTGTTATCATAAACAAATAAATTTACAGCCACACATCACACCACACAACGCTGTCCTATGTACGAGGGTGATACGGTTTCCACAAAAATACGCATATATTTGTTATTCTCTTCCATTTCAATCATATGTACGTATCTTGAGAAATTAAGCAAACACTGTTTTTTATATTTACTGAAGTAAGTGTTTATGATAAGCAGCATGCAGCAGGAAAGTACATGAAAAAAGTAAAGCCGAAAGTAATAGCTTGGTATGAATTCGTCAAAATATAAAGCTCTTAAATCGTGTTTACCATTGGATTACCAATCTGTGACTGGCATGTGATGTGTATTACTCAACATTGAGGAATAATGATAGCCATTAAATTTTGAAAGCCCAAACCAAACCGAGCCAAAAACGCCAATATGGAATATGATACTCAATATCACCATTTATTTGTTTCCAGTCTATTTTTTGTTCTCTCCTGTTGACTGCCTGCGCATATGTATATGCTCAGTACTGGAGATATTAAAGATTATATATTATAAACTCCCTTTGGTGTTACTTATCTTTATCTTATCACACCCGTTTTAAAGAGATGTACCAGAAAAGAATGCAATCAATGCAAATAGACCGGTTATCAAAGACACAAGTTTAACTTTCAGTCTTGGTTTTAAGATATATTCCGCTTATGCTAATAATAGTAAGTGTGCAAACATACAAGTTTAAATTCAGCAGGGGTTTTTATATCAGTAATTTTGGATACACTATACGCATGTTTCCAGCTGAGACCGTTTTATGAAAAGATAAATGAAAGATATGATTCTGCCGTTTGATATACTTTGAATGATTAAATATTATATATTCGGGTGCATTTAGGACTTCAGGTGTTTCTTTCTCCTTAGTCTTCCATTTTAGTTCATCATCATCGCTTTATCCTTATCTGGAGGAGTTGGCATATGTAAAGTCGGTCTTAAAGGATTTTAGAAAAACTGTTTGAATACAACATGGATAACGACGGAAAGAAAGAAGTAATCAAGGATGAAAGTATAAATCCTTCCATCCCAACTAAATCTCCTGCCCCACAAGTACCTAAATATGAAAACGTAAAAATTACAACTGAGAAATCAGTAAAAATCCCGGTACCAATATTTGTACACAATGACGTTGACGACAGCGCAACGGAAAGGGATAGGCTGAACTCTTCTGCATCTCAAAAGAAAGGAAAGGATGAGGAGGAAGTCTTTGAAGGGGATCCCAGCCTAACTGTCGAAGGTCAGGTGGTGCTCATGACCAACAGCAGAAAGGATCTTAACCGCTTGGGTGGAAGTAACAGGAGATTTTCTATGGTGAGCAATAAGGCACTGGGGTGGAAACGTTACCTTGGACTGTTTTACACCCTTATTTCCACCAACATGTTCTCCTTAAGCTCCAACATTCTAAAGCTTATGGGCCATGTACATCCCCTGAATTTGGGGACGTATGCGTTTCCAACAGCTGCTATTCTGTCAGCTCCTTTCATTTGGTACACGTTGAAAATAGAAAAGAAGTCTGTGATGAGACAATATCCTTCCCATGGGAAAAAATAAAAAAGTCATTTTCTTCATATGGGTATGGATTTAGTAAAGTCATTTGCAAATAGTTTATGTCAACGAAAGGCAAGTACATATTCATTTTAAACATATTTTCCAGTTTCGAGCAATGACAAGCGTTGCAGTTTCATATGGTCTCATCGCAGCTTTCAAATTCATTAGTGTAGCTGACACAAGGACAATCTTGGCGGCTTCAGTGATCACTGTGAACTTTTTCGGTTGGATATGTCTCGGAGAAAAATGCGGAGTCGTCCCAATTTTTGTAGCAATCATGGCTCTCTGTGGTATTGGTGTGATGACCAGACCTCCAGCACTCACTGGAGCTGAAGAGTTTGACAAGGATACTTTGGTTAGTCCAGCTTAATCCTAATGGCCTTCAGCAATAAATTACAAATGACCATTAAATTACTTTATTGCGGTTGTATAGATTGGCGTCTCTCTCGCCTTCCTGTGCAATGATCTTAGCCACAATTATCATATTATCGTTGCGCTTCCTTCAAAATGTGCATCATGGAGTCCTCAACACGTTTCTTTACACATGGGCATTTATTATTAGCTTTCCTATTGCTTTCGGGTTGGGTAAAGTAGAGATACCTGAGAATCACTGGGATACCGTTGGAATGGTTGGGGTAGGCGTCCTTTGGTCACTTGGAAATACGTTCTTGGTTCTGGCACTTCAAGCTGAGGAAGCAGGTGTGGTTGCTCTGATCAGGACGAGCGAAGTTATTTTCACTTTCTTCTGGCAAATGGTTATTCTTGGAGTGTATCCTGATATTATTAGGTAAAAATACTATGTTATCAAAGTAAATCCAATAATCAAGTTATAAGTTTAAGCAGCTTGAAGTATAAGTTAAAAATGACCTTTTTTACAGCTTAATTGGAGCAGTATTGGTTTTAACTGGAGTAATTGTTGTTACTTTGCGTAAATGGGTAGCTTCCTTGGACAAAGAGACTAACCTTAGAAAAAGACTGGCTTTTCTACTTCTGTAGTTACATCACATAATATATTTTATATTCATTGGTTTGAATTATTTAAATGTAATGTTTACATTAGTGAAGTTTCCCAGCGCTCAAATTGTTGTAATTAAATTAGAAAACAAAGTAGAGCAATTGTTGTTCTAAAAATTTAATCAGCATCTCCAACAAAAAAGTACAAACTTAATGAAATGCACTAAAAAGCACAAAGTATGCCTTAAATATAAAGTAAGCTATTACAAAATCAAAGACCTCAAGAGTAGAAATGGTTTTAACTGGATTTTTTGAATGTATGGCAAAACGAAGACAGTATGCGCAATCGTATGTCAGAGATACGAGCATGTTCTTTTGTCGATTTATAATTTTCTATCTTTCCTGTTATTGCTTTCTATGAAACGGTGAAAATCTACTTAATTAATGAAAATGATAAGCGTTTCTTATAATTTAGATAAATAATTTATTTTAAATTTAAATAAATCAACAATCAATTGTTTTTGGTAACATATTTAAAGCCTTTCAAGTGTATAGTATAACATTTTAAAACTTAAGCACATCCAGATGGATCGCCAGCACCAGCAAGACCAAAAGCGCGTCTCACATTACCATAAAGCCTAAAACGGGCCTGAGCTTGTGGATGGCCTGGACTAGAACACTCAATTCCTCCGTTAATGGCTTTTGTGGAAGCCCCAAATCGTCCTTGTTGAACACCCTGAGCGTTATGTACACGAGCACCCCAAAACCAAAATGCTGTCTGCCAAGCAATCGCATCATTCCTAGCAACTTGGTCTGGATCGTTAATTAGTCGATTGTCATGAAAGATGGCTGACGAAGCATCACGGTAGTTGTAACACCAACTGAGTTGAATGTACCCTCTGCCGTAATAATATTGACCTGGAGCATCACAGCCTGGTGTTCTATATTCACCTGGACACTGTGATTGAGCACATGCGTACTCTCTCTTTGCGCGGAGCCCATCGGATTCATGGAGTAATTGAGCAAGGGCCATGGCAGCCTCTTGCTTGGTAGAAATTTGTCCTTGTTGACGGGCATAAGTATTGAAATTGTTGTATTGCTCTTGGGATGGGGCTGGATAGCCGTTGCTGGTTACGGCTTGGCTAAATTGGTTGAAGTCCACAAACGCATCTTTTTGAAAAAGAACCAGAGCATTACATAGCATTTTAGTTTGTGAATGTGTTACAAATGAATTCATCTTCTCACTAATATTAATTACCTCCACTACCACCTCCATCACCAGGTCCTCCTCCACCCTGCCTATCGCAGCACTTGTACTTGTTACCTTGAACCCCACGGCTATCCCAACAAGTTTCTCTCCCGTCCTCCCTCATGTCGTATTGGTCGCAACCCTTAACTGCCCAATCATTTGGTTGACATCCGGTCCACCAGCAGTTCTGTGCCCATGTTGACCCTAGGGTCACAACCGTAATTAAAAGAATTGAAGTCTTCATGTCAAATAATACTTAGACAAACTAGTGTTAGAAGCAAAGAGAAGATTTGAAATGATGATGTGTTACCAAATGTCATTCTCATTTTATACTGATGTCGACAAAGGATAAAATGTTTGTTGGTGCGAATTTAGCCATTTATTTCCTGTCGGCTTCATATAATAAAAACATTTTTACATGTAGCAAGGTAAATACCAGTACTAAACCGTGCAATACCTACTGTTTGTGTTGAGAAGCATTGACACAAACAGATTTTCTACTGGGTAACCCGAGTGTTGAGTAAATATTACATGATTATGATTAACGAGCAATTGTGGGATTTCTAGCTAATCTTTGCGGTATAAATGCAATCCCTTTCGTAGAATCGCATGTGCCGCACGTTACTTACGTAGCCCAATATTTTCTGGTCTTGGTAGGATATCTGTGTTTTGGTTGAAGATAATTAATGGTTTAAAATGTATCTCTAATTATGAAACCAACGTAGAGTCGCAGTGCATAACTGTTCTGCAGAAGAGTTACTCATAACTCATAGTAGAGTTAGTTAACGAAAATCACGCAAACTCATGTAAATTATCTTCTATTTTGCGTCTTCGTTCTATATAATGAATTAATGGTTCAAGTCGTGCACATTATCAAAAGTCATAAACAAAGGTAAATATATAGGTATACAGGTGAATTCCCACAATGTAGCATAGTTCGATGGATATCTCACTTGAGACACAAAATTAAAAAGTTTTTTAGTAAACTTTGTTTTCAACTCCTATTTACGAACATTACAGCTAGTTAACTGCTTATGTACATGCAAACAAAAACGGAAAATTTTGCTCACGTACGTGTAAAAAGAATTACGCACTGATTCCTTTTTCCGCTTTGTAACCTTTTCTGTTTGAAATCATAACGCATTCTTTGAACAAGATCTTCGTCTTCAAAAGGAAAATTATGATATGATAATTTTTAAAAGTAAATGACGCATAATTTTAAATTCTCTGGGTTGTGATAAGAAGTTAATATGATGATAATAAGCGGTTTCACTGTCAATTTTTAAACTGCGTTGCATGTCATAAAGCAAGAAGTGCCAAAGATGTTTTCCATATAAACGTCTTTTCTGCCTATATTTCTGGTTAATGCTAGATATAATTTAGCTGTCCTGTTCAATTTTTTAAAAATCCAACCTGGCCACGTTCACGTTAAATGAATCAAAAGGTCAAAAAATGAGGCGTCTTGGTGGTAAGTGGTGACCTTAACAAGACCTGCTAGCGCTAAGTACGTATATGTAGATTAACTAGTGACATTTACTATAGTGTTCCAACAAAAACAAGTTTTGGCAACTTTTCTACAATTTTAGAAAACTTATTCATCGTTTAGGAACGTAAAAGAAAGCTAAAGATAATTAATTGACTAGATGAGTCACAACACGAAAACTGGTTTCCTGTCTGCGCATTTAGTTAAAAGATTTTAATTAAAAGCAAGGACGCGCGGACGTAAGCAGCTGCCAGTTACACCCACAGCCTTTTTTAGTTCACGTCTTTGCTTCTACCCCT
>JAHZNG010000949.1:0-22057 GCA_027744375.1 Orchesellides sinensis
TAGCCTATAACAGCTTTTGGCACATTTTTTATTTTTGAATAGTGCCAAAGATGGGAAATGCAACATTTATTTATTATTCATTAGAATAAGAGTGGCATTCGTAATCCACCAAATATTCTTCAAAGATTGCGTGAGGGAGTAAAACCTGTAAAATATGTGGACTGCCCATCCCTGGGCTACCGTTACTGGGCTACCTGATTGAAATATGTCTTTCTAAAAGTCTAAACCATGCTTTTGTTCCATTTTTTAACGAAATGGATGTTAGACATGGTATTATTATTACAACAAGGTTGCACTACAATAATATCCATATATAATAATGCAAAGAGCTTCATGTTGTCATGTTTTGTTGCATTACTTTTCTACCACAACAACGTTCACAACGAAAAAACTGATGCTATTTAAAGATAATGCTTTTTTATACATGGAAAATTGCATCTGTAGCAGACATAAAAAAATGTCTATGCATGCATGAATCTAATCTATTTGCCAAGCAAAATAAAAATTGTTAAGGTGTGTTTATGTTTTTAGATGTTATATACATAAATAACGTGCCATATCATTTTCATTGTGCCACACAAGGTATCATACAACCCTTGCATTATGTGTAGCAAACTCTAATGCAGTGTTGGAGTTACTTTGTCATGTTGATATTTTCACTGTCTTGTTTATCTAGACTACTCTTCTGCAAAATCATATCAAAACGCTGTTATTACCATGCGCATGCATACCTACGTTTGCATTGTTATCCGTTTTTTATGTTCGTGATGGGATACATTGTCATACATGTTTAGACGACTCAATGCGTACACGCTACCCCACCCAAAAAGTGTAATTTGCAAGGAAGACAACAAAATATCAAATTCATATCAAACCATTCCTTTGCATCATGTCATGTTGTCGTGTCACATGTTTTCATTGTTGTAGAGTATATAATCATATAGCATATTATAAAGTCTCGCGCTCCTTTTCAAGAAAATGATTCAGACTAATGTATTTAATCCACATAACAATATATTTCACGTTATGCTGTAAAAGACACGTTTTCTCATCTTCCCATTGCATATTACGATGATGATGATGCATGCACTAATTACTTTCAATTTAATTTCCATCCCAGCTCACTCCTTCCTCATCCATTTATTTATTAGCTGAAATCACACAAACCCACGAGACAATGGTCTAATAGTGGAACCCATTGCAAATGCGGTTATGGCGGTCGTCATATCTTGCTCCAAAATGCGAATCTGCATTTTCATCAATAATATTGCATAGGAGGGCATACAGCCCCACATGACGATCATGACCACCTCATAGTGCATTTTCAAGATTTCATCCCGTTATTACCACATTTACAATGCTCTACGCGGAACGTGCCATGTAAACTTGTTTAGCAGTGATGGCAGGAGGGAATTCAGATTGACTTTGCGGTTCAGCCCCAAAAAAAGCGCTATCTGTTCGTTTTTAATAGTTTAAAATGACTCTGCGAATAATATAACGGGTCAGTTCATCATGATCACCATGATCATCATCCCATCCTATTATAATTGTTCTCCCTACATTCTAAACTCTGTAAAAGTTGACGTGGTTGACAGACATAGTGGATTTTTCAACAAGAGAAGATGACAGGCTTGTGTAGTCGCCTATCACTCTTTTGCTGTGGTTTTTACTTGGGCAAAACACTTTTTAGTAGGAATCACATTGGCCATGCATACTTTTGTGAAACGGAAGCGCAGTCTTTATTGTAAATCCCACGAGAGATCTCAAAATGGCAGGATTTAATCAAGATTTATGTTTACCACCAAAAAAAAAAAGAATGAAGCTCTCTCCTCTTTTCTCTCTAGAGATAGATAGACAACCGCATATATGCACAGCATTCACATGGTTGTCCATGAATTCTACAAGGTTCATCCGAATATGCATCACAGTAAATATTTTCTCCTTGTCGAGCTTCGCAGTCATAGGCTCAACTAACCGTGTTTAATTCTGTGAATTAAATGAAAAGCTTTTAATCGACTAGCCAAATAATGAGCTCTCAAGTTTACTCGGGAAAATTCCATGTGGTTCTTGTTCTTGCTCCTTCTCCTCCTCTTCCTCTCATGTCATGTTGTTGGTGTCATTACAAAAAGTGATTTTGCCTCACTTGGGAAAATGGGGAGTTGGGGAGAAAATCATTGAAAATATTTTTGATGTACGTGAGTGACTTGCCTGCATATATTGCTGACTGCTTTAGAAGATAACCTCCTCGAGGAATAAAAGTTGAAAGCAATGAATGTAAAACCTGATCATATTACTTAATGGAACCCAGCAACCCTTTGGAGAGGAATAGGTGTGGTAGTTTTGTATTGGTTTAATAATGATACGCTAATGCATCTCAAATTCCGATTTGTTTAAAAAAAATTAAGATATGCAAACTGATATCGCACGAGTATTGCACCATAGCGGTAAAGTGGCACAGAGAGAGATCTTGTTTTTTTTAGTATGTGTAAGAGAACGTTCATTTGATGCATACGTTCAAATATGTGGTTGGGAGTAAATGTCTAGACAATCAAAAAGAAGAATGTTCCGTTAGATTCACTCCTAATTCAGATGAGAGAGTGTGTGTTTTATGTTGAGAGAGCAGTTTTCATTCCATCAAGTCATTTTGCACTTTACCAGTTTTTTGGTGAAAGCGTCGTCATTTTCATTCATTCTCAAGTAGTGCATCAGTGGTGTTGCATCATTACTTTACTTAAGCCTTCGGAAATATAATAAGGTGGGATGGGATACGCTCACTCCACTGTGGTTATGGTTATGTGACTAGAAAAGGAGGATGGCGATGGAGGCTTTTATCATTTAAGGTTATGAAGACGGTTATTATTACGTCAGATTATTGACTCTGTTGAAAGTAGCAGTTGAGATCTCCACACCACCGGAATGTATGTATGAAACAGTATTCGTGATGACTTTTCCAGACTAAATAGTAAAGCGAAATTTCTGACAAGGCTAAGTCTTGACATGATACGAGGAATCTCTTGAATGTATTTGTTTATTTCTCAAGGGTTAATCTCATCACCTCCGGGTTTTCCACGTTGCAAACATGTTTCACATTTCAAACCCCTAGTAATAATTCGGTAGGGGGGGGGAATCTTCGGGATTGGTATTGTACGGGCATAGTTAATCCTTAAATATGGGGAAAATTATGAGGAAATATGGACATTTCTTGTTTCTAAGAAACAAAAAAATGGGATGGACTTGTTTAGCCATAAATTCAAGCTGTCTTGTCTTTCGGTTCCCCCTTCAAGAAACATTCCGAGTCATATTGTGTGTGTGTGTGTATATCTTTCGTCGTGGCCACTACGCATTTTTCTGTATACTATTTTGTTTTTAACAGGGCAATAAATAGTTGACAACTAAGTTTTCCCCTTTAGTACTCATTTTGTGGTGGAGATGAGGGGAAACGGTTTGGAATGTCTGTATTTTCTTTCGGCTTCTTTAATTATTTGTGGATTGTACCAGGGATGTTTTTCAAAGTCCAGTTCAGACATTTTGTTTGGTTTGCTCACAACAAGATTCTTACATGGGCTTTTGTTTTCTTTGTGTCTTTTTAAATGCCAGTCACATTGACAATGTGTATATAACATTTGATTCAAATAAGGAAACATTTAATCTTGACTACTTTTCTTATCTGTATTGCTCCATTTTTCTTTCAAAGTACATTACCGTTTTGTTGGTATTTACTGTATTGAGACGTGCTCCAGTCTACAAAATAAAATTGGTGAACAATAATATCAGGAAAAGAAGTGGAATCAAGAATTTTTATATGCGGTAGCTTGAATTTTACATTGATTTAATGATAGCTGTGCAGTCACCGAAGAAAACAAAAGGAGAAAGGGATTGGCCATTTTACGCATATCAATATATACGCTAGTTTTAAGGCATTTCGTCTCCAGTTTTATTCATGGCAAATGGGACGATACGCCAGACATGACTTTGTTCATTCATAAATTTACGATCTGGAAAAATTCATTTTCAACTCACGTTTCTCACCAGAAAAAAAGTCACTCGTTTTCTTTTTACTTTTTTCTATTTACGTTTTAGTCAGTAAATTAGAGAGGACGACGAGGTGTATTTGTATAGGAAACAAGGAATACTTTTAAAAGGGCATACAAAACAAGAGGGAAACCTTGACTTTGGCTGGCTCTCTATTTTCTAAAGAAAAATATGTTTGAGTCTTTTGAACACACATAATAATATACATACGTAAGCAGCATGAGCAACAAAAGGGAAGCAAGGAAGCCATAGGTATTTTCCATGAAGACAACCAAGACTTTTCTTAGGAGGTGGATGTGGATGAGGAGGACAACTGTGAAGAGTTATGTATGCCGATGATAACATTATATTGGATATCTTTTCCTCCTTACCTTATGTACCCAGTTTCCAGAGAATATATGTAAATATAGGTAATCGTATACATCATCATCGTACACAACATCTCTCTTCCATCCCATATTCCCTTTGAAATATTTCTAGCCAACAAAGGAATCCTGTAGTCGGTACCTGGATAAAATTCCACATTTATCCTCAGTGTTTTATTTTGTAAAGGGCATTCTCTTGCAACTTTTCGTCATTCCTCTTCACTCAAACCTTGTTGTGTAGAAATAAGGTAGCACATTTACAATACCTGTGTGTATCTCCAAATTCGTGCAAACCATGTCATGATCATTTCCAGCCATGATGATGACGATCATGTTCCATTCTGGAAAGTGAAATAGCCGAAAGCAATTCACCATCAAACCATTACATAACAAGAAAATATCACATCCATCCTCCTCCTTCTCCTCATCATCATCTCCGTTCCTCTTTTTCTTGCTGGATCATCTTCATAATAATAATCAGAGGAGAGAAGTACATTACATAACATAATATCAAGTGTATTGTTGCATGACTGCATACACTAAGCTTGGTGAATAGGAAAAAGGGTTACTTGATCACATCAGTTTCTTTTTCAAGGTTGCCTTAAACTCCCTTGTTACCTTTTCTTCTCCGGTGCTCTCACTCAGCACCGGCTTTATATAATGTATCCCTATCATCGCTTTAATCTTTATTGTGAATTCTCTCTCCTTTCCATTAAACTTGCCCTTCTTTTACAAAAAAAGATACTGGATTATGTATATATATACGAGATACATCTGTAACGAGTTTTTTTTTCTTTTTGAAAGTGTAACTGGAGAAGTGGGCAATCATCAATAATACCGTCATGAGCTAGACACTTTACCGTAAATCCTTGTCCTCCTCTCCTCCCTGATCTTGTCTGGATCTGGTGAGGAGTAGCCCACTCCTCCACAGTGGAATTCTTATGTTATTTATATTTCGGGTGGGGGGGAGAGAGGCCTTCAAATATACCTTTCCCTTGCCTACCTGTGTACACCTTGCTTATTATTATTACACTAGTACCATTATCTGTGTACTCATTCCACCGTAATAGTAATCAACTTGCGTTTTTGTGGATTATCATTATTTTGACTGACTTGCTTTATAATCTTTCTTTCTCTCTCTCTCTGATATTCTTTTACTGGATCTCCGATCCAATCCCATTTTTTTATTCAGCAGATGTACCAATGTAGCCGAGGGATTATTGCCTTTTCTTTTTTCTGGTGTTATTACGAATACACATACACACATTCTGTTATTCTTTTTGTTGTGTAATAATAATGATATAGACACAGTAGAGTGAGCAATAAGTGAATGAAGGTCTTATCTGATTTTTCTTGTTCATCTTATACAACATTGACGCTCCCCACACAACTCAAAACGTTTTCAAATGAGATTTTTTTCCGACTCCCCGTTGAGAACCTAGAAAACAAATATGTGTACCACAGCACTAGCTCTATTTTATAATACGGTTTAAAGTGCATATAAAGAAAAGAGGCTACATGGAAGAAAAATATAATATAATGTCTGGTTGTCTTGTACTTCTCCAGATATTACAAAGAGCATAGAAAAAAAGTAGAATTTTGGAGACAAGAAAGAAAACGAGAAAATTATGCTGATATCTTTTGTGGTCTTGCTCCACTTTGTTTATGTGCCATGTATTACTAAACCATATTGCATTTTATGTGATGCTCCTCTGGGGAGAAGGTAAACAACAAGAAACAGTATTTTTTAACAGTAGTATCGCCTTTATATATATACAAAGTATATCTTATGTTGCATCTGTCTGTAGGACAAGGGAATCTTGAGATGAGAAAGGAGCACATAGTCAGAGTGCAATAATGCATTAACATTTGTGGTGGCAGTGAATTATGAAAATGCAGAGTGATCCTTGATCTACACAAATGCTAACGCTGTCATACTTTCAGAGAAAAAATCCGATATATTTTTTACTTGTGTTATTATCAGGCTCATATGACAAAAGCCACATGTGGCATACCCCTTCAATCATCAAACTTGAACTGACGTATAAAAAATGGTAATGTAAATTACACATGTCATGCCATTGGGCTGGAATACCACCACCACAAGTGCATCTGCTCTTGTTGTTGGGCTTTTTACATTGGAAAGTAATTCTGATATTTATGAATGCGGGTAAAAAGTCAACAGGATTGGAATAGATAAAGAATAGAATAAAAAAGTAAGGTTGACATTGACAAACCAACTCAAGGTTTTCTGATGTTGAGTTGTGGATGGAGGAATCACACAAAATACTAGTTTATTTATTGTGGGTAGACAGGCAGGCAAGGTCAGAGCGTGATTGTCTTTAATTACAATGCGACACTTTTCACTTCCATCAAAGTTTACACGTGAGAAAGGGAATAGGGCACTTTTTTGTTTTGCGGATGCTTCCTGCGGAAAACATGTCTTTATGTGCAAAATGCAGTGTTTTTTAAAACACAAGGTGGATTGAGTTGGCCAGGAGCATGAAACAAGTCAAGGTTGTGGTATAATGTACATTGATATGTATGATGGGCATACTTTTTTATTGTTCTTTTATTTCACCATTTTTTATATTATTATCGGTTATTCCCGTGGGTGTCCTTGTGTTGGTCTCTTCTTTCACATTTTGTTAGTTTTTTTAATTGCTGCTGCTTTGTTCGGGATTCGGATGAGTTTTTTTTCTATGATTTTTATAATCATTTCCGTACAGCTTTCTGTTTCGTTTTGCACAACAGCTTTGTCCTTCATTCCGAGAACAGCTTCCTGTGAACTCAGACAGTGTCATGGAAAATTTCTCCTTGAGAAAGCTGTTCTTTGGCAAAAAAAACATAAATAATAATCTTTTTTGGTTTCAGTTTCGTGTATTTTAATGATGAAATCTAGATTGAAAACTTAGAGCTTTATATACATTTTGTCAGGCCAAAGATTTACTGCCCTTTTCATCCGTCCTTATTTCTCTACTTCTTTTGAGAGCTTCAAGGCTACCCAGAAAAAAAATTGGCTTTCCTGTCTTTGTTATGTATATTTTTTTGTAGGGATGTATAAAACCAATTGTCTGTGTGTTATATTATATATATTTTTTGAAAACGTGAAATGTATATGTGTGGAGGAGAGCAGAAGTGGCAAATGGATTGGAGAGATACGGGCTCCAGCACAATTTACGACATTTTCCGTCAGATTTTCATGGAAGCATGCATAATAATAGGTTTTTGTCGGCTCAAGTTATTTATTGCGATTTTTGGGAAGTGGAGTGAGAAGCTCAGCTGCTAAGGTCTTCACTGACGTGACGTGGTTGTCTGAATAAATCGATAAATCCGTCTCTCTTTTTGAATCCAATGCAATATATAAAGCCAGCCAGGCATTATTGCTGGATTGCAGATGAAAACCTAAGCTAAAATTTGCAGAAAATGTTGGTTCATGGCTGCCAGAGTTAATAAGCTGGAAGTTCAGACGGGAAAGTTGAAGGACAAGGACACTTGAGAATTATTGGCAAGTTAATAATCCAAAGGGATGTGAAGGTCTTCTTTTAAGCTCATTTACAAAAAAAATGCAGAAGGAACGAAAGAAATTTAGAGTTTTAGGGATGAATTAGTGTTACGTAATTACATGACTGAAAATGGATACGGTGTTTGAATGAAAGAACGTGCCTAGTCTGAATAGTATGCGATGATGGTATCACCGATGCATTGTAAACCGTATGAAAATGCAAATAATCCTCAGTGCAGTTAAAAAAGCACGTAAAAGTTAGGTGGTCTCATTATACTTGATGAGATGAGAAGGAAAGATGGGCAACTGTACTCCATAAAAAGTTTGTTATTCGTTTAGACACGGCTTTCATCTTGATCTAACGTAATTTGCAAAAGTGAATGCATAAGCTTTTCCCCCGTCTGGTGTTCATTTGAGTGCATTACTTTTGATAGCCCTTATTTCAACTGCTTGGATGACAAATCAGTAGTAATCAAGCAAAACCCAGAAAATTAGCAATTGTTAACTTTTTCAATGCAAAAACCTTGCTAATTTACTCGTTGCGTGTGATTCATTCACAAAAAATGTTATGTTTTTATTGCGTTGCGTAGTAGGCTTGTTATTTACATTCTAAATATTGTGATTGAACAGTCAATATAAATTGCCTTGCATCGTCCTTTTACCCTAAGAAGTCTAAGACAATAAAAAATACACAAAAATCCCGTTAAGTATAGCTATGGTTTAAGAAAAGCAAAAAAAATGTACAGTAAGTAAGCGGATGAGTTCTCTTTGGTGCATTTTTTTCTGTGGACGAGCTTAGATTTTTATTGTATGTTTTTGTGACACGAGGAACTGATGACGAGATGATGATGGCATACCTGGTTAACAATAACTTCAAAGTTTGCACGAGAAATGGGGAAATGCATGCGCATGATGAGATGGAGTGGATGGGAAATTATTTTTGTGAGAGATGCAATAAGCATTGCATTCTCAAACAACGAGCGACACAACAGAAATGATTTAACGAGCTATGTTCTTATGCAAGTTTAAGTGTTGCATTTACCTGGTGCACTAATCAGCAATAAATCCATTTCAAAATATTACCGTCGTGATTTCCTTCACTGATTTGGGTAGTGATCAGTGATCATAACCGTGCGCTCTGAGCTTTATGCCTTATCATGGGGATCTATTGATCGGTAACAAGGTGTAGGATGAATCTGTCATTTAAAAAACAACGGCATTATTGATTTGCCTGTTAAAATCGTTAATTTACGATTTGATCGACTTTTGACGTTTCGAGACAAAATCAATGGACATTCGATTGTAATTCACAAACTGAAGTATTCCATTTGTGAATATATAATTTTGTTTAAAAATACATACAGCCACAAGCTGAGTCTTAAATTGAGCAACTTCCTTTGTATGAAAGAGCACGTCTGGTAAAACTGCATTTATAAGTCCGGTAGTGTTGTTACCTCATTCACGAATTATTTTGCAAGCAAATGCAGGACTGTAATACTGTTACAAAGTGTATCCACAAGTTTCGCAATCCCTTCTCTATTATTGTTATTATTTAGTTTATTGCGGTTGGAGAAGTGAAGCATAAACATGTTTAAAGGGTGGAACTAAGGAATAAAACGACAATGCAATGAGCATGCATAAGTTGAATTAAATCGTAGAAGGAGCTTAATTGGGATTGTAGATATTGGATGCACTTTTGGCATGACAGGAGGAGATTTGAATACAAAAAAGGCATCATCCTGCACTCTCAGTGTGATGCAAAGCATCTTTGCAGAAGATGTGGTAAATGACCTTATTTCATTTGTTTTAAACTCCAACCTCAACTTAAGTGGTAATAGTTGCTCCCTTTTGAATCGTACAGATGTCTGCGACAATTGAATGGTTTGTATCTTATGTGCGCTATTATTATGTCATGCTAGATCGCATTTTTTCATATGGGCTGCGGTAAAAGGATGTCAATCAAATAAGTAGTGCAGGATTTGGTTTTTAAACCTACATTTTTTAGTTGACTCCTATTCTTTGGTTTTTTAAAGTGAACGTGTTTTTTAGACTATTTATTCATTTTTGCATTGAAAACACGCATAATGGCATATAAAAGCGTTTTATGAATGCATATTTTTATTTTGTGATCAATTCAAAATATTTTAGTGTAATAAAAGTTGTTAGTTGAAAAGTCAATGTTAAATGAACTTGAGGAATTAGTCGGCAAAGAGTTGAGGTAGAGTGAACAAAATTGTTACATTTAATGTTTTTTCATTATTGGATTTCAGACTTCACCCAAATAAATTCTTTACGGAGAATCTTGGATAACAAAATGAATGTTTCATTTAATTTTATTGGCTGGCCAGAAGTTGTATCGAGAATTGTTATAAAATTCTGCGAAATGAAACTGTAATTGAAAGGAAGCATAAGGCAGAAGTAGTTGTATGTGTTTCAAAACTTTTTTTTTCTGTTTTGCGTAGCTCCATCCGGCCCAACAGCACAAAAAGTAACAAGTCATCCGATACATTTTTTCCTCTTATGAATTACGCATGCATTGTTCGCTCACATCAAAGTGATACTTGGAAAATGAAAGTGAAAGGTATCAAATGAAAGTTTGAAAGGAATCCGGCATATATATATATCTATAAATAGTACAAAAGAGAAAAATAATGGGAGAAACCTTGGAAAATCTAGGAATTGTTTTTGCTGTCTGGATATTATTTCTTTGTAAATTAAATTTCCTGTGAGGATGATACTAAATTGTGTTTAGGAAAAATGGGATCTACATATGTGAATATTATATTCTTTCGTTTATAATAATGTATATGTTTACCATAGAAAGACAGAGAGAAAGCTACAAGCTTGAAAGCGTCCTTTCTCTTGAAATAAAAATAATAATGTACTCTATTTTGCTACTGTAGCTGGAAGGTTCCATGCTTGCCTGGGAACACATTTCATTCTTGGGAACTAGATTTCACAATTTCACTCGCGCTTTCCATTTTGCAAACATATGTGTTCGTAGTTGCAATGACTTTAAGTGTTAACTCGTAAAGGTAATAAACCAAGGCAAGGGATGCATAAACCAACAGCTTCGATTCCATCTTCCATTTAAAATCGTATTAGTTGAATGACCTGATTTTTTATGTCTATAGTTTAATGCATTATAAGCAAAGGATTGATGCCTAATGGGCATTTCAAAAAGAAAAGTAGTAAAATGTTACATGCTACATTGTAACTTTCCGATTCTCTTTCCAAATTTTTAGAAAACAATCCTTTCTTTCCTAAGCGGCTCTAAAATGATATATTTTGTTGTTGGTTAGTTAGAGCTTCCGCGAAATGGAAGAAACAAGTTGAGATAAATTCTGTGTTTATGTGTAACAAGGAGAAAGTTGAAGTTGCCCAACTTTTAATTACAAATAGTTATACTGTCAAGTGTAAATCTGTATGTCGCAAATGCTACATATTGAGATTAATTTCTGTCCAAAGCGGAAGGTGAATGTGAAAAGTACAACGTGGTGGATTAACTAACACGTTTTCACCGTACGCAAAGCCCAGCAGGTGATCACATGCTTATGACACATGTCTTTTCCACTTTNTGAGAAGTACAACGTGGTGGATGAACTAACACGTTTTCACCGTACGCAAAGCCCAGCAGGTGATCACATGCTTATGACACATGTCTTTTCCACTTTCTCCTATCCGATCACAGATCACTTGTTTAGAATATGAAGGAATGTGAAAGGTAATGCTATATTTTTTAACTTTGAAGAAACTAGCATGATTGCGTTTCTATTTATTCTTCACGTGTTGACATTAACTACTGAAAGCGGAAAATTCCAAGTGGAATTATTTATGTTCATCAACAACTCCATCTCACTCTGCTTGAGTAGTCTTGCGGAAAATGAATAGTATTTCATCTTCTGTAAACAATCATATTATTCATAGGATTACATATAATCAAAATTAGCAATATGACATGCATAATACCATACCTGTTGCTAAATAGGAATAGTTTTCCGTAGAATGTCTTGTGATGTGCATACCTGTTGTAAATCTCCGGTTTATTTTTGGTCTAATTATTTCTCTGTAAATTTCTAATTACTTGTTTAGAGGAAAAAGTATTTAGTTCTGTATTATATTGTGTAACCTTGAGTTTCATACCGTATTTATTTCTAAAATGCTTCTTTCTATCATTTCTGTAGTTTCTGGCGATTCACAGAACTTCGTCCATAATCACCTCTGGTTGTAATTACCTTAACTATTTTGAAGGAACCTGTATCCAGATTAGAAACCATTCTTTTCTTTAATTAACTATAAAAATATGCTTTTATAGTATATCATGCAGTCATTATACCAAATCCGATCAACTGTCGTCATCATAGTAAAAGTGTTATATAAATTTTCCCTAAAACAGAATACAGATCTTTGCGTTTTTTTACTGAGCCTGTTGTTTACAACTAACTCTATTTTCCGTCTGAAGGAAAAGAAAATTAATGAGCTCTCCTTGTTGCGAATATTTTTCCAAAATAGTTTTGAGTAAAGATTCAGTTATTTGTGCTAATGATTTATACAGTTTATATGTTAGCTGACGTACGCAAGACGTGGTGTTGGGATGGTTGTTACTGGGACGTCTGCAGCTCAGTAAAAAGATTTTGCATGCCGCAATATGAGCATGGCAAAGTAGCTGAAGCAAGAAAAATATACAAGGATTTTTTAATTTTTTAAAATGATTTTTGACACATATAGCAAACATATAGTTCTCAACAACAAATATGAAAGAAAGCTCCCCAAAACTTTCTCCCCTAAAAAGAAAGCTGGATATTTTGTTGAATATTGCATTAATATTGCGTAATGGTCTTTAAAAACTTGCTTTTCACAAATAACAGTATAATAAACTATGCTCTTTAAAAAGTTAGCTGGATACCTGAGTTTGTATACCATTTTTTGTTTTCGCAAAAGGAAAAGTTTGCCTAGGACAAGGGGGATACGTAATATCTGACTGATGTTCGAAAAAGGGGAGAATTGTATCTGAACAAGATCATGATGATGAAAGTATGAGATGATGATGGACAATATAATGGAAATTTTATGTTTCTCAAACTTTCCTCGTCTTCATCATGCGCTGGAGAATGGGTTATTGTCTCTCATACAAAGTAAAGTTAGTCGGAGAATGAAAATGATGAGCCTTATAAAGGCAGAAAACGGCTCACTTGTCAAATATTCCTGACAAAATTTAATAGGATGAGTCATAAAGTGTATAATATTACAGAGACGTCAAGTAACTTTATATATTCAGTATTGATCACGATCATTTACCATATTTTTTTTGCTTATTACGAACTTTCGTAATCACTTCATAAGTTATAAATATGGATGCAGCTGATTTCCCAACTAAACCGATGACGCATTAGCTTAAAATCACTTCAATCTGGAGATTTGCATTTGCAGTGGTGTTTTATAACTTTCTTTCGTAAAAGGCATAATATTATACATATGATGAAATGTCACATGCAGTGCAATTACTTGTTGCATTTTTCCACTCATATTTCATATCAGATGAAATAACAGTAAATTGCTGCTATGATGATGTAACGGGGTTTTCCTTCGTGGACAACAAGTTTGTGATTGTGGTTGAGATTGCAGGATTGTTATATCACTTCCTGTTTGTGGCAACACTTAGGCACACCCACTTGGATTTTAAGCGTCCCTCTCCGCCTGCTATTTATAGAACTTAATTAGTATAAATGAGTTTTCATGACGTATTTTCTAAATAGCCAAAGTATAAAATGAATTTTGTGTAGGATTGGAATGTTATTAAAGCTGTTATTTAGTATCGATTAAAATCTGCTGAAAAAAGTTTTATAAACTTTGAACTGTATTAGTATTGTTTACGTCACCGAAGTAATTACCAAAACAAATTTTCACGGAAGATGCTTTCTTCATAAAAAAAGATGAAAGTGGATGGTAAGAGAAAATAGAACGGATATAATTTTCCTGGAAGCAAGCTAGTATTACCCAGATCATATTTAGGCTTTCACAGAGATATATGTAGGTGCACATGAGAAGATGGCAGATGAGAGATTAAAGTGAATTCTGATGAAAAATGAAAGTGAAGACATGGATCAAGTAAAAATGTCTACAACAAAGCAAAATTAATACTGGGTGGCATGATATGGCTTTCCATGGATTAGACAACTTTCTTCCGTTTTTCCTCTGCACAACGTAGATTTTTATTTTGAGGGAGAGGTGGACAGTATCCCAAGCGTAAATATTTTGTACACGTAAAGAAGATGATGGGATGGCATGACATGATGACGGAACACGGGGAAAACTACATTTGACAGAGATTGAAGCTAATATTGTACACGTGCAATAAGTTCCATAAAAAAAGCTTCACAATTTATCTTATTTGGTACTTTTTGCAAGTTTTTCAGACAAGGTGAAATACCAGACTTTTTACGAAATGCAGCGTGTGCTGACCACTTTTCGTAATTTGTTTTGAAGGCTGGATGTGTTCTTAAATTCACTCCACGTGTGCAGATCATATTTTCGAAAGTAAGTCGTTGTGTAAGATATCATGTTCTAAAAGCTTATTGAGCCGTTTTATTGTCCTTCATATGGAATTACAAAGTCGATATGGCTTATGGGCAACTTTATTAAAGTTACTTTTCTCCTGCTCACAATTTGATTAAATAAAAAAGAAAATTCACAAACAAACTTTCAGCGTACATATAATTTTGCAATACTATAAAACAGTCCATATATAAGGATGTGTGCGTAGACTTACCTTGTTTGCTAGTATGATTTTAAGCATGCTCGGGTTGAACAGGTGACATTGAAACAGACAAGTTGGAAGGAAAGATTGGTGATGTGACATCAGTTAGAAACTTTTTTATAAAAAAAGACTACAATTTGTGATTCAAATTCAGAAAATGAAGCATATGCAAAATAAAGTTGTTCAAGAGAAATGTAAATCCTGAGCATAATAATACTGCATTAACTGCATGTGTGTATTAGTTTGAGATTTGTTTGGTATATGGAAACTGAGCATAGGAAATATACAATGGTAGCAGTGACATAGTCCATTTATATCTCACGCATGAGGTATTCCACCGTTTATTAAGACCCCCTTAATGGATCAGGTAAAATGATAAGGCAAGGAATGCAAAATAATTCTTGTATTATTTGTTAAACTAAGCAGAAAATCTACTACATAAATATATCTATAAACGAATACGACGATATGATCCTATAATTTTTGATACTGAAATGATTTTTTTTAGAATTAAAGAGAGGCAGATGAGAGTAACTTAGCCAACCTTGTAATTCAACCCATTTGTAACTCCTTTCAGTCAAATTTCCCTTTAAAACGGTAATGGTTTTGTTTGTGCGTCTTCCTACAAGCCCCGCTTGCTTTCCCACGTATTTTATATGGATTTTTAAAAACTTGACATGCAACTGGCAGCCGAAAAACACCCACGCATTTTGTGTTTTGCTGTATCTCCTCGGTACACTTGTCGTATGCTGTCGTTTATGTACACACAAGGAAATGGAGGAATTGGGAAAGCGTAAATAATGATTTATTGTGATAGATGGTGTAGCGCGTGGTTTGACTGAGATTTTTTCATACAAAATGAAAATTGTATATAAATTGATGCACGCTTTGCACTTGAATTTTGTTCATTTTGTGGTTTTGCAAACGCTAAAGGATGTCCATCTATTTTCATGAACGTGACACGATAGAATTTCTATTTCTTTTTGATAATTCTATTTATATTAAGCTAACCAACTCTAATTCAGAAGCAGTAAAAAACTTGTAAAAACATTATTTTAAGCTAAGTCGTCCCTATTCATATATTCAGTCACAAATAGAAACAGGAAAAAACCAAGCAGTCATAAACGTTATGTTATAATTCATGTGCAGAAAATGTCTAACATAAAAACGCATGAAATTACAAGCTAACAGTAAATGAAACTATGTTTGTCGTTCATTGCAAGTGGAAATAACCACCAATAAAAATATTTACGATTTGTCAATTATCTGACAAGTTTGTCATAATATCCCATGTCTCATTTTGTATACGTTTATAATCAGTCCGTAAAACACTTTTAATGAGCAATGCCAATATTCCCTATGTGTTAACGACAAGGCGGAATATTCTGTTAGTCATAAAGCGTATATACTCCTTTCATGGTGACTATCTTTACCCAGCAATTATTCAAGACCTTTAAAAGTAATCATAACTACGTACTTATCATAAGATGAGGATGAAACACATAAAATTTGCAATCCAACCCATGTAGCTGCAGTTAAATCGTTATGAAAACCGCTCAACGAAAAAACCATTGTTCATTCCTCCTCCCTTGTTTTATTGCGCCTCTGTAAAGTGCAGTCACCCAAGTCAAAACGTGTATAAATGCATCTGATTCCTACATCTTCAGGTTGCATCTGAATATACTTTATTACTTTTTAGAAATTTTATACTTAAATTTGCAAACATGAACTTTTTATGTTATGTGGAAAGGCTTTTCTTCTCTTGTACAAACTGATAGGATGATACTTTTTTTTATCCCCATCATCGGAGAAACCCATTTCCGAGTGGGAGTGAACAATGGGAAAAGAGGAAAATAAAAGTTTAGTAGTAACCAAACCCTCCTCCAGAGATGCTCATTCTTTGTATAATTAGGTATTTCTTTTTCGTATTCCTTTGGACAAACCTTTCTCCTCATCTAGTTTTGACTCCATTCCATGTTCACAAAACATGCTTTTTATTTTCATCAATGCGAATTAACATCAGGATGGAAATAGTTATATTAATACTGATACAGTTTAATGGTAGTCCGCCCCATCACTCTCATCTTCAAACCGTTTATTCTTCTATTCTTCTTCAAGACAAAACATAAAAGCATATCCTGGAAATGACCAGGTTTACTCTGTAATAAAAAAACAGAAATATCCTCGCTGTTTCTTATTTTACTTAGCGGTCATTCTTAAAAAACGGTATAACTTAGTGCGATCATTGTGAACCTGTAGTTTTTTTTACAGTTGCCAAGGTCACTCTGTGGCAAAATCAGTCTGTGGTATTCATATGTCCGCTAAACGATAAAAATGATTTTAAATGCCTTCTGCCTTCCCTTTTTTAGCTAAAAGCTTTCCAAACCGCAAAATGCTCCTAACCTAGCACATTTTATTGTTAAACACAACTAAATAAATTCTGTGAATACCCAATCGACCAGACCAGAAATATGACACCACCAGCGAGCCAAAAAAAAGTGTTACAAGGAATAGCTGAACCACAGTCAGCATCTGGGAACTGTTTTTCAAGTAAAGGTAAATAAGTTAAACACCTGGTGGGGTCATATACATGTTATTTTATAAAATTACCATTCAATTTATTCCATTCTTTTATTCCACTCTTTCCTTTTGTAATCAATTTGATACTCATGTGCCTTTTTCTTCCTGATGATTTACGGTGAAGTAAGATGATACACAAATTAGGTAATGTGGTTCTCTCCAAACTGAAAAGAGCTTTGAAGTAGTCAACCCATCATATGTTCCACCTAATGTTTTCCTGAAAACTGACGTTTGCGTAATCCGATACGAAAAGTGTAGCTTCCGGAATGATACGGCAGAATTACCTGTACATCACCAACGAACATGCTTTTTTTTTTAAAATAATTACCAGGAAACCCTGAGCATGTCACTGACACACGTCTCAAACCATAATGAGATGCTTATAGAAACATCAGCATCCAAAAAACTTTAAACGTGAATAGAAATATTTATAAAATCATGTCAAAATACGAAATAATTACAAAAGACATTCATACCCATAATTTTTTTTCCGCTCTAGTGCCCTTCATTGCTAATCATGATCATCGCATCACACCCAATTAATTACGTATTTCTCACGAGATGACAAGTTACTCCATGCGACACTAGAGAGTTCCAAGTAGTCCTTGAAATAAAACACACATTTTTGGCATGACTAAATAATTGTAGCAGTTGTCACCTTGCATACATTTCAATACACACGTCTCATCTCCATTATATCCATAAGTGTAAACTTTGACCTCGTAAGTAAAACTTGTGTATGCATGTCATACCATGTGTGTTCCCAACTTTCTCTCCATCCTCCTTTCTCCCATATAGAAATATTTTTTGCGAGGAATTAATATATACTGTGAATACGATTAGAAAGCTGGAGCACGTTGCACTCCCTGTCATGTGTCTGTATACACAAGTCTAATCATGTTTTATACACATGCATAACATATGTACTTTATAAGTTAATATAGTAGATTAGCAGTGGCACTCGGCAGTTGTTCCAATGGAATCGTCCTAATTTTCTTTTTTCTTGTCGGTATCCCTACACTAAAGGGTTATAGGTCTCCACAGAGCTTCATTTCATCTGGTGTGCTCCCAATATAAATATATTGGACTGGTGGTGGTGAAAGGAGGCTATATAATTTGTGAAACTTATCTGTCCTTGTAACTTTTCTCCTTCTTTTTATACTATACCATCTCATGGCATATCATCATGCTCAAGGAGAAACAAGCAGAGTTCATAGTATCACACCCAGACATGCCATTTATCTAAAGACGTACATACATTACTCGGATGATCACTAATGAATAGGATAGAAAAGAAGGGTAGTTAAACTGGCACGAGTTTTATATCTTGATGGTCCTTCTCCTCCTCCTCCTCCTTCTGATAATCTTCATCATCGTCACTATATGATCCGGTGTGGCTTACTGGTTTTTGGAAGTAGGGCGTCTGGAAACAGAGAAAACTGCCACAATCTCTGTATCCATCCCTCTCTACGTTTTTCCAAATGAATCCTAACTAATGAGCACAAATTGCTCCAGTTTTCGTCGTCATCCTCATCAAAAGCGTAATACACATTATCCTTTCTCATTCAATCAAATCAAGTCATCGCTTTTATCCCCTTGATGAAAAAATGCCTGAAATGTGATAAGCGTAGGGATAATTAAAAGTTTTAACGTGAGATTGTATAAATACTCTTTTATTTGCTTCAATTCTCTGTGTACTTTTCCTAAATCCTTCAAATATTTGCGAGGAGCACCTCTCTCCTCTTGTTTTATTTGTTTGATCTGTGGTTCCACAAGCAAGCTTATATTTATGTATGTATGCCCACAGTATACCTATATGTAGTATATTATTATTGTGCTAAAAAATAAAATATTTGCAGTCACAACCCGTACACTCAATCATCAAAAAGTCGGTGATGGGATGGGACTGTGAGAGGTGATAATACTCAAGCACGTTTTTCGTGTTTTTCCAACTTATTTTTTTTGTTCCAGGAATTGGATCACTTTCACCCAGATAAACACACATGCGCGAGTAGTCTTTTGGAAATTTGTGTATGAGAGTGTGAAAAAAATACAGATCACGTTTTCAAAGGACATGCCAACTGCTGAATAAATCATATTTTATTTACACACAGGCACACACACAGCTCCATGGACGTCGTGTTGCATTTGATTTGCTTGGTTTGATCAAGCAGCAGAAAAGATCCACTATAAATGTTTAGGAATTTACATAAAATCTGTGTCTTTACGCTCCAATTCGAGTGGTGTTGATGTCTGCTAAGAATCATTAGAGTGCAGTCGTGCCATTTCAATTAAGGGTTTGGATTTGAATATTTCATTTTCATATTATGCATTAGTCTCAAGGTCAAATCATGTCATCTATCCCATAAAAATACTGCTGCCCAACTTTAAAACTTAGATAATTTCCTTTTCGTTGGAAAGTATTTCATTTGTTTTAAACTTTGATTACGTTTACAAGGATGAATCTGCGTAGAGAAGGAGAAAGAGCAGGAAATTAACGACATAAAAAGGATTTGTGCCGTAAGAAACCATGAACCATACATTTTCTGCAGGTTACTTTATGCAAATACAGCACAGGTAAAAAAATAAGGTGGATGACTTGAAGCGCACGAAGAAACTACTAGTTTTTTAATATCCGAAGCTAAAGGCACATAAATGTATACTGGAACTAAGTGGAATATGATATTTATTGAGGGAGAGAGAGAAAACCAGGTTTAGAGCTTTATTTCTTCGATAGGAAAAGTGGAAATGATTTATGTGATTGAAGCCATAGGCAAAGGAATAAAAATTATCGTTTTCAATCCCAAAGAAAAGAAGGATTTTCTTAAGGTTTTCCTTAAAAACCTCTTATCATCGTAGAAAAAGAGCCATTAAAAGATTGCGTGTCAAATGCGTACATTTTCCACTCAGATTTTGCATCTTGTTCAAATAGCAGCTTATATCGTATAAACTCTTTAAAAAATATTCACATTGGTCGTGGTGGTGGTCGTCGTCGTCGTTAAGCCTTGCTGGAAGCATAAGAGCATTCAGAGTAAATTATGGACGACAGCACACACACATCTGGATGAATAAATATGGTGGAGTGGTCTAAAAGCTTGAGAAAAAAAATATAATAAATTTTTATAACTAATGCGACACTTTTTTCCAAGCTTCACTTCACTTTTATGTTCAAATCTTTCACGTGTTTTATAAAGTCCCCATTTGTCAATCGCATTTTTCCTTTGTAACAATTTTTAAAAAGTCCGTAGATTACTAACGGTTAGGCACACATTTATAAAGAGTTTTAAAAATTATATCATATGAAATGTAATTGTGAAAGACATACGTATACACAAGACTGCCTAAAATACCTTTTATAAAATGCGTGTACAATTCAAGCAAATTTCTTAAAGGACAAATAACAAAGCGTAAAATTTCTTAAAGATTTCATTTAAAAAAAGAACACTTGCCTCTTTGTATTTAAAATCAAGGCTACTACTGTGAACAACCAGATAAAAGCAAGTTTTAAGACGTTCATAACATCGGCCTCAGTAGAATGAGTCATCTTTACCGGAAATTGGGTATAAGGTTACACCATGTCTCACAATAAGTCTTTTTTCTCAAAAACCTTTTTCCTTCTTCTGTTCCTTTCATATTTATACAATAAAAGAAACGAGAAGTAAGTGTGAGAGTAACTGATTTTTTTTCTGAGTGAGCAAACACAAAAAAAAAAGAGAACTGTGTGTTAACTCCCTGCAAGAGTTTTAGTTATCTTGCAAAAGAGAGTGTTGGAAAAAGGAGACGAGAGGACAGTCTTTGAAGAATAAAGGGACACAAAAAAATGAGAAAAAGGATGGAGCACTGCAGCGCCTTGCATGATGTCGTGTTAAAAAGTTTGACATGGGCTGACAGCTCTTTCTTTCCAAGTGGTTTACTTCAGCTCATGTAGTAAATTTTTCGTGGTTCTTACACGTCCATCTTAGATACACTGCTGAAACGAGTGAATTCAGCATACAAGAAATAGTTGTTGGCTCTCTTGCCTCTCCAAATATTCCAGTGCAGTGGACAGATTATTTACATGCCTTTCGAATTTCTTGTAAAAAATCTCTTGAGATGTACTACAGTCCCTTTCGGTTATGTAATATTATCAGGATGACAAACGGGACTGTGTAGTTTAAAATACCATGCTTTAGTTAGCATTGCACAAGAACACCACTCATTTTAAAAAGGGATTTTCGGAGGAGTCAAATTTACATGGTCAAAAATCTGTAGGGAGGCTTAAAGCAGAATGAAGCTATTAATTTGTCAGTGACGACTTCTATTTCCATGTTAATTAGCCATTAGCCTCACATTTTATTTGGGGCTGTAATACAAGTAGAGATACACGTGTCTGCATAGCTTTGTTCAACTCATAATGTGTTCTGTACTTTAATTAGCAGAGTAAGAATGGTGGAGGGTGATGCATGTGATGAATTACAAAGCATTGGCCAGAGGTCTCAAACAATTCGTTTGTATTATTTTTCTGGTAGAAAAAGGGTAGAGAAAATTGGTTTTTGGAAAGACTGCCGCAGTTTGAAAGCCAATATATCTCATACTATCATTAAATCTTGATGGTCATGTTGTACCATTCATTCGTTTTATTTCTCTTGAAAAGAAATTCTAAGAATATGTACAGTTCCCAAAGGCATTTAATCTTGTTTAGTAAAAGATTTCACTCAAGCCGTGTATTATCATTGACACAAATGCATTGTACAACAACAGCGTGTGTGTACTAAAGGAAGGAAATGATTTTGATAAATAATTGGTTAAAAAATAATGTGTGCATTTGCAGCCCCCGCT
>JAHZNG010000950.1:0-31486 GCA_027744375.1 Orchesellides sinensis
GAACTAAATCTCATTTTGTCATGTAAAACATACCATCGTATGGAAAATGAACAAGTACAATTTCAGGTGTAAAGTGTTCCGAATTTTGTAGAATATTCAAAAGTTTCTGCCTCATTTTGTTTCTATATTCTTCACTTTCTTCTAATGATACAGATTGTTCCCTATACTGGTGAACTAGTGCATTGTGAAACAATGCGTTACTGTCTTCCCAAGTGTATATTACGTGTTCCAGGTATGGAATGACAAGGGAAGGATAGTGCTTCGACAAAAAGTCATAAATTCTTGGTCGCGAAAGCTGTTCAACTTCATGTAAGTCTTCGGTGAAAATTCGTAGGCCTTCCATTGCATCTGCTTCTAGAACAGGCGTTGCAAACTTTAGAATTAAATCCATGTGTTCCCTACCTAAATGCTGCAGGTATTGAATGATTCGCTCGCTATTGTTTTGTTTTTGAAGAGTTTCAAGCGCTTTCCGATGGTTCCCTTTCGTTTGGTACAAAATTATTAGGTCATTGTATTTCCTTTGTTTCTTCAGTGCTCGCTCTGTCTCCTCCACATGACAATGGTTGTCCTTCAGCCGTAGTAGAGATGCAACGAGAGATTCATTTGTCTGCAAATAAATTATGAGCCCAAGGGTGTAGCAGTTAATTGAAATGAAAACCTAAAAAATGCGAATTATAGGTACATACAAGTGCTTGTAAATAACAGTCATGAATACCTGCAGGTAACACTTAAGTAAAGTAGTATCTATGATCTGCAGCAGTTCTTTCTTAGACTTTAATGTTTGACCCCCTTCAACAATAGAGGCTGCATCAGTAACCGTCTGGTTGGAGCTGCCCATCAAGGCTGTTCGAATCTTCAGACATAGACCAAACATGCCAATTATCGCCAATATTATCATTAAATGTAGTATTATGAATCAAAAGCAGATATGTATGCTAAAAATAACATGTACCTACATTTGTCAAATATAAAATTAAAGCACTCAATCCGCCCTCTAATTCTACTCCACGAAACTCAGGAACTGGAGCTGGATAGTATATTCCATTTCGATATTCTTGGGGAAGTAAGTCTGGGAAAAGACCGATAACATGAGACGCATCTAAAGTACAACAAAGAATGTGTGAGTTTATACAAAACTGAAGAGTTCTAAACTTTTACAATAATTTAAATTAATAAGCAATTTACCAGTGCCTAGTTCCGAGAAATAATGCATTGCTTGTGGAAATTTTTTATGGCAGAAGAGATGAAAGGCAAACAGATTTTTGATTTGGCTTATCTTTTTTGCTTTAGTTGTTGGCGTTTCCTCCCAAATGTTCTATGAAGAGAACAAAAACATAACATGGCATAATGAATTGGAAATCATAGGTTAGGTTTGGTTTAAAAAGTGAATTTAAATACATTATTTATAAACTTATTACACTAAGACTTAGCGCTAACTCAAAATGTTTTTGTTTCACAAATAAATCCATTTGAGTGTCAATTGGAGTTCCCTTAAGGCACCAAATTGAGTTCGATGAAGCGATAAATATGCGCCCCGACTTCGTTCTGAACGCAAGTTTAGCTTGGTTTATAGGGAAAGCGTCAATTTTCAGTTTGGGTCGAATTGTTCTGACTTCCACACCGTTTCCAGGTAAAATTCCGATGAAGTAAGGCTCATCGTAAGCTAAAATTTAAAGATAGTATACTAATACTATACATACTTTCTGAAAATCAAACCCCACGCTCGCTCTGCAGCAGAATGAAATTCTTACCTAATGAAACTGGCGAATCACTCCAAGTAACTGCAATATGGGATGATTTTTTAGATGTCTGTTCTCTTTCTTCAAGAAGTGCATTTGGATCAGCACAAACACTTTGAATCAGAAAGCACTGTTTTTCATTAACAACAGCAAATGTGTCCGCTGAAACATTAACTATTAATGGGTCTTGACTTCTATTGCGTGATGAGACATCTCTTTGTTTCCCTGTAAGTAGCTTTTTGCAAAAACCAGACAAATATTACTTCCTTCAACAATTATTTAAAACCCTCTGTCAAATATTTATTTTAAAAACTTACATCTAATGTACAGTATTCATTTCTGAATCCCAAGCAAATAGTTTCTTTGCACCATGAAATCGCTCTGGGTGTATCTGGAACTACAAAATCATCACGGAGCTCCTTAAATGCGCGATTTTTCCAATAATAAAGCTGCAGGTATTTTCCAACGACCACACACATACGAACAGTTAAGCAAGGGTCACCAGTGAGTGAAGTTTGTCTCTGAAAGAGATTAGTAAGATACATACATTATAAACAGAGCCAAAAACTAATATATCATTAAAAATATTAGTTGTTGATAAAAGACAAACCAAAGTGCCTAGTGCCTAACCAACCTGAATGTCCAGTGCAAATGAAGATGCTCCCTTAGTTCTCTCAATAAGACTGATACACTTGCAGTTGTGACTATCCATATCATGAGTACTGAT
The DNA here is from genome assembly GCA_027744375.1 of Orchesellides sinensis. Lineage (NCBI taxonomy): Eukaryota > Metazoa > Arthropoda > Collembola > Entomobryomorpha > Orchesellidae > Orchesellides > Orchesellides sinensis. The sequence goes on from JAHZNG010000950.1 coordinate 2,467, forward strand.
TCCATCTAAAAAGATTACAAACCTAATTTTACAAAAGACCTTATAACAGACCTCACTTATAAGGTCTTTTAATTTTACATGTTGCGTACACTTTTTTTACACAATTTTCTGTCTGCTTGGCTTTTCTTCTTACCGGTTGTCAGTGCAATCAAAATTTTATGCTCTGGAATGATTCCAATTTGCAAAATAGGCTTCCGCGTTCCGCCAGATCCTATCGCGACTGTGAAGTTTTTATTGGAAAGAGCAATAGCTATTTCAGGTCCGGATTTTTCAGGTACAAATGTTATTTTATAAATGAGCAGGTGTCCCTCCTTGGTTCCAACCATAACGAAGTCATCTGAAAAATATAAGTCAAGACATATTTGCATACGATTTTGACACTTTCAACGCAACTTGTCAGCACTTAACACTTACACAGCATGTCATAAATACCTTACCGTAGCCATTTATACAATCGATTGTTAACGGCAATCCGCTTATCACGCTTACAGACTCATACGCTACACACGAGTCTCCTCCAGCCGTTGCTTCAGGACTGCTTCCGCCTCCTGGCATTTTAACTGTCACTGTTTCACACTTTAAAACTTAGATCTGATATCAACTTTTTTCAAATCATATTAAGTAATTTATAAAAAACGCCCTTGCACAGCTTAAACAGTATCCTTTGTATCCCCCAAAAATTTCCTTATGCAATTCTCCACGTTTTATTTAAGACAATCAACCAGCAACAGCCAGCTGATATAATTGAAAACAGCTGACACCTTCAAAATCGCCCGTTGTACTGTTAAAACACTGTCTGATAAAAACAATAGTGTCATCTGACTTTGTTGTTAAAGACAATCAACCACCAACAGCTGATATAATTGAAAACAGCTGACACCTTCAAAATCGCCCGTTGTACTGTTAAAACACTGTCTGATAAAAACAATAGTGTCATCTGACTTTGTTGTTTGTTTACAACAACAGTATCTATTCACCCATCATCGCAGATGGCTTATCATATGAATTTCAAATTGGCGCACAATAGCCATCTGATACTCTATGGTTTTTTCAAAACAATACTTCCAATGCTCATCCTGTTTCTGTGTCATATGCAAATCCATATTATTACACGAAGAAAAGGATAGGGTTGTTCAAAAAGTTCTTCCAACATAACAAAAATACTGAAGCAAAACACCGCTACGTGCTACTACTCCCATGTAACTTCTGAACAGACCCTGTTCCATTGGGCGTTGGCAGAGGCTTATGGAAACTGGAAGATGCTCCTTGGCTCAGATTTAATTTCAAGATGAGTCAATACAACATGTATGCAATTCAAGGGAAAGTAAACAAACATTGGAAAAGTTTTTCCTGATCTCATGTCAAAAACACTTCACTTCGGCTCTCCTCCTCCTTTTCATATTTTGGTAAACATATTTTCTGAGACAGTCAAAAAGTTTGGCAATAAGATTTCTCTCTAAATTCAGTATGAAAATGAATATTTGGTACAAATCACGCATTCAGGAGTAGATGTCAGGTAAAAGTTAATTTCTTTTGTATACTTTTTTAATATAACAATTATAACATGTCCCATTTTTGAAAAGCATATGTATGAACTTTTTAGGTATATCTTTAGAAATAGGTAGTAAAATGCGAAGGCGTTTGCTTTTTAGTGACGGTCGGCATTTTGGCATGTTCCCTTCCACTCTGACTGAGTCAGTAGAAAAAAATAACTTTATATATATGGATGAGTAGTCCCTTTATGAAATTTGCTTTAAAAAGCCAACCATATATGAACACTCTCTTCTGTATAAAGCATCATCATCCGTATCCATCCATTGTAGACAAATTTGTACAGCGCCAGTGCCGATGAGCTGGTACTGGTGTTGTTTGTTGGTGGAGGAGTAAGACTTCCGTTCGTGTGTTTTTAAAAGCACTACTGCATTGTACTGACTGTTTTTTTTGTTAGTGATCTTCTCGTCTGCAGTGTGATTATGAAATGATATACCAGCAACAACCCAAAAGGACATTTATGTTATTGGGAAAAAGCTTTTGGATTGTGTTTTATAAGGCAAAATTGCCTAAAACAACATAAAAAGGTATGTATATAGTTTATAGTAACGTTTTCCCTTTAAATACACTGTGGACGGAGGAGTCTCACATATTATGCATTACAAGAGACCCGTTAAAATATCCCAGAGTGTGTATTGTACATTTTCCTAATAAAAAAATCCTCATCTCTTCTCTCGTTTTATTCTAGCCGAAATAGACGTTCATGCAATAACGCTTTTTATATGTACATCCGCTCTCTATTCCAACCAATAATGAACCCGATATTGTACATATACACAAAAATATATATATTCTTATGGTATATTTATAGCAGCGTTGTTGATGTAGACTGTGACTTGTACACCCTTTTTATACACAACTCTCTGTTCATGTTCGTGTGTGTTGTCGGCATAGAAGAATATATATTTTTCTATTTGAAAATCTAGTAGAGAACAGCGGCCTTGGTATGGGCTTGGTCTTGTCTGGTCCTTCCAAAATCCATATAGCAGCATAGCGTATTCTCCCATTGCTGAAGCATTTTTTTCAGATTGGATTTTAGCTATATGCATATATATTGCATATAAATAACACCGAAAAAAAGGAGTCCCTAGTGAAAAAAAATAATATAAGGCTTGTGTGAAAAAATGGAGAAGAGCGAAAGAAGAAGGGTCTCTGTAAGTTTGTTTTGATCCCCTCTGAAAAATATTGAATTTGGTGTAAATTTTTAATACATATTTTTAGTCAGGTTTAAATGCATTTAAAGGAACAACAGTGCGAAAATTTGTGTGTACAAATTGAATAGTGGATATGAATGTGAGTGAGTTGTGTCCATGATAAAAAATAATTATAATTAGCTGTGAATCACAAACTTGTGATTTTTGTCTTGTGTCTTCTGTTCTTCTCTGTGCATTTAGATTTTATTAGCTTGTTATTTGCGGTGAGTGCTAAATAAAATTTACCTTATATTCTTTAATTCTCATGATCAACAAAAGCATGAATGGGAAGAGAGATCAGAGTGTATAGTGTATATATATTATTATGGGGATGATTACAAATATTTTATGATGAGCAGAAGAGGTTGATGATGAGATGAAGTAAGCCGTGTAAAAAACTTTTTGGAATGATGAGATCATCTCAGTAAATATAAATATACATATAATATAGTACACGAGTGACTGAGTTTGTATTGCACAACAATAAAAAAATATACATAGGGAGAAGAGAGATAGAGAAGCTATATACATAATACGTGTACTGTGTATATCGTGACTGGTTTCATACTCATTTAAATAATATACACATGAGACACGGGTGTGTGCAGGAGCAGATAGCATATAAACAACTTTCGTCAATATTTCTGGAGAGGTTCGTGTTGGTAATTTAAATTTTATAAAGGTTTTTAAATAAGTTTGAAATTTTCGGTGGGGGTGGTAATTAGGTAGGTTTCTGGCTGGGTAGATTGTTAAAGGAAGGGTTGAATTCAGGATGTGAATTGTTTTTAATTGAGAACGGGTGGCCCTCCGTAAATTAGGAGATTTTTAAATGCCGGTGCGGTAGCATTTTTAGAGATGGGATGGACTAAATTGGTGGATTGTTAATGCTTTTGGATAGTTTAAATGAGTCATATGGGTCAGATAATAAAATAGGTTGTAGGTGACAGATTTGTATCTGATCAAGATTATCTTGTTGATTATAAAGATGGCAATATTAATGGATAGTAAAATGGAGTCTGAATGACTCATTAAATGTTTTCTTGTAAATAAAAAATATTCGATGGGATAAACAAGAATGACAAATAGTAGGAGATTCAGATTACTTTAAAGTTGATGGTTGAATTAGATTTTTAAAAGAAGTTTTGTTCAAATAAAAACAAAGCGTTCTCCGCCCAGCCGGGTAAATGCATTTTTGTTTGTTGTGGTAAGCTGAATGCACTTTATTGGAATGGTGGAGTTGGCTAAGGTTTATTTAAGTTGGTTTGGGGTTTAAAAAGGGATACGTTAAGGTTTGTATGTGGTTTATGTGGCTTCCTGTAGTTATCATGTCATCCATTTTGACAAATACATTTTGACATTTTAAAGTTTAGGTTTGGCTAGAACTAGAACTTAGAAGACAAGAGGCAAGATAATAAGTAAATTGCAATACAAAAGTAAAATGGGATATATGGTTTTTTAATAAACACAGGTTGTGTCATTTTGTGTTTGGAAAATGCATTTCAAGTTTTAAAAAGGTGATAATGATAAGTAAGCCGGCAAAGATAAGCGTATTTGTTCAACTTAGTTCAACTGATAAGGTTTTGTTTGATGAGAGTTGAGTCTGCGCACGTTTATTTGTTCACTGCTCTCTGCTCACAGTCTCTTATCATCGTCATTAATGCACTAATGCATCATCATCTCATCTCATTGTGTTTAATGTATATTAAATTAAATATTTGTCGAAGTGTGAAAATTAACTTGGAAAAAGTACTTATGTTGAGATTTTTTTCTCTTTCAGGTGATGGGCAGCTGACGGAAGATCTCTATTAATTGAATCCGAAGATTTTTGAAACGGAGCAGCTATAAATGACCATGTTATTGCATTGTGCTTGTCCAAAAGCAGCTAGATCTAATAAGCTTTATGTTTTGTTTTAATTAAGAACATTTTTAAAACTAGTATATTACGTTAAGAATATTATTTTTGTGACATAATTGATGCAGATAATGCATGCAGACTTTAAAGGACTGACTAAATTGGAAGTTAAAATTGTGCGACTGTGTTCGCGATTTGTGTAGAATATAGTATGACGGATTGAAAAATTCTAAACAAGACTTCGGTGAAAGTTGTGGTTGAATTGCCTTATCGTCTTAGCTTTGGATTTTGGATTTTCCGGACAGCCTTTCGGCAGAAGCCTATCTCTACTTAAGGTAATTTTGTTTGTACTGTATTTCAATGTTTAAATGCTTAAAACTGTAAGTAGTAGTGGAGCGGACGCTGACAGAATGATTAATTAAGACTTAACATAAACTGTCCACATAAAACGTACGTTAGAGCAATCAGATTCATGATTCAGTACTATTCGCGATTCTGAAAGGAACAAAACATGAAAAACCCAAGGCTAGTATAGCTGTAACTTCCGGGAAATTGATGTTTGACTTGAATTTTCGCAGGTGTATTAAATTAACTAGTGTTAGACGCGTTTGGATGGTTCTGTACATATGCAGTGAATCTGAGTTTTGTTTCAATACCATCATGTAATCATATTCAAATCATGTAATATATAGTCAATATAGGTGAAAGGGGATAGAAAGCGTCAGTTTGAACTTAGTAAGTTTCATGTGATTCATTTCATTGACTAAATAGTAGATATCTAGGTACATATTGACCAAAGCGCACCCATAAAAAACGTCGAATTCATTAACTTTCTTTAGTCTTTAGTACGTATAAACTGCTTTGCGGTTTCCATTTTAATTTCTAAGTCATCATATAGCTTGAAGTCAAGTAGCTATTTTACACGGCCTGAAACGGGATGAAATATGAAATGTTAAATTTTGTAGTTTTTAGCAGTTTACGGACTGTAGCATTTTTCAAGTTATGATTGGAATTGGTACTCGAAGGGCATGAAAGGACCGTTGAAATTTGAAAACATTAAAACACTTGTCGTATAAGCTTTGTAAACACACGTGTATACCTATATTGAAGCTTATAGCGTGGAGCACCTATAAATTAGGGAATTGGATCATCACAAACAGATAGCTGCTTGACCGTTTAGTATCAGTTGAATGAAACTTTGCTGCATTAGATTGGAATTAGGTCTTGTAGTTCTAGGAGTGCTTATGTTGTAAACTACCATTCTGAGTTCTGGGAGGAGTAGCATAAAAGTCTTCATCTGCGCTGAGTTTGGTTTTTCTAATGAATGTGCTGTATTTTGGGGTGTAGGTTACCACTGACTTTTACATCGTTGTACTTACTAAACATTAAAATGTGACAGCAAAAAGGAAAAACAGATGGATGCATGGTTGCATTCCACTTCCAGTGGTCTTGGTCTGGGAATCTAAGATGATGTTCAGTTCCAATTAGGTATATATACGTACATTATGGTCAGTATAAGGCTGAATGAGTTCGAATCATCAACAATCTTTCACAACTTACTTGTTACAGTACTTAGTTTGGCATGATTGAATTCAAGAGGAAAATGAAAAGGCAGTGTCAATGTTCAATTTTTGATTATTATGACACTGGGGCACTTCATAGGCTAAAGGTAAAGTAAAAGTTCTAACGAATCCAGCTTGGAAGGTGGGAATTCGTGTGGGCGTATGTATAGTGTATGGTCAGTAAATGTATCAAAAATGTTACAGTGAAGATACAGTGATGCGTTAAATAGTCATAGGTAATTAGGTAATTGTACTCATTGCAATCCACATCCACGGCAGACTACAAATGTACTGATGCAAAACAAGTTAATCAGTAGCACTAAGCGAACCTGCCCGGCGCGGTGGCCATAAAAATTACAGTTTTTTTTATCTGGGATTATGATTTTGCTGTTCACACATTTTGTCCAAAATGCTGACGTAATCTACATAAAAAACTATCATTAACTTTTTCAGTCAGTATAGAACATGGCTGGCTTATTCATGAAAAACGTAAAAAACCTCGTTTATCGCATTGTATCCTTCATAAGTGATCACGGAAAAATGATGTTGTTCTTACTACTTACTAGATTTTTTGAGCTTCGCTGTGTACTGCTTCAAATTAATTGAAGTAGTACGCGTTTTAAATTACCTCAATATGTCATGGTGTTGTACTCTTGCTGCTCTAACTGATAAGGTTCAAAGAGCTTCGCAAGAGAGAAGTATGAATTTGATATAGGTTTCAAATTGAAATATGCGTATGTTGATCTAGCTCTACGCTATATGTATGTATACATTTATATACGAGTTTTGCAAGTCCAACCAAAACTACAAGCCTAAGCCTTTTGTTTAGTGTTTCGGTTCATTTATTTGTAACTTACACACAACAAGCAAATGAGTTTCTAGTCACCAATCGCATCATCATTTGGCCTTTGGCGTATTCGTATCTCACTGAATCTGCTAGCTAGGTTATAGTTATACATAATCTACGTTTACGTATGTCTGCAAAATGTTACGCGTTCACTTCTTCACTGTTGTTGTAGTTTAGACTTATTACAACACACCGACTACGCGACAATGTATGTTGTATGTCCCATACTGATTCATGTAAAGAGAATTTGCCATTTATGGACGAAATAAGTTTTTGCTTGTTTGTTAGGATTAAGGATCATGGTCTTTACTGCTCGCAGATTGTAATTTTCCCGACAATGGTTCACTTATGTAGATTTTGCGAGTACATAGCGGTAGGGAATCCTGTCTAGTTAAAAAGTAATCCTGTCTTCTTCATTGAAAAGTAAAAATCCTTTGCTGGCATTCGAAATTTGAAACTGTCTCATTGTTGTCGCAGTGGCTTCATACAATTGAAGGCATCTATCAAAAATGTCACCGAGAAAGAAAGGTCTGCTTTTCTTTACTATTTTATATAATGTCCAGAATCCATATCAGCAGGATATTTTAGAAGATGATATTCAAATATAGATATTCTACTTGCGTTTACTTACTTATATAATATAATACATGTGAGCATTAGCTTTACCGCAAGACATTTAAAACTAGATAAGTTAATTGTTTTATGTAATTAGTTAAGGATAATCAATATGTACATCCGTAGGTACGCGTAGGTACGGTTTGCATATTGGTTTGATTCAATTTACCCTCAACACCTGCTTTTACTTTAGTTCTAGTTTTACTCTAAAATCCGTGACTTCATCTTTGCTGTGCGAAGCTTTCTCATTTGTTGCATTGATAGTGTCAATATATAATATGTCAATTGGGTAGACATTTCGGAAATGAAGCTTCGTTCGTCACTTACTTAAAAGCAAAATCTTTCTTGCGATCTTGCTCGTGCTAAATAGGTACATACATATGTGCATGTAACTTATATAAATATACTTGCTTAGGTGTTATGTTTACCATAATAATAACTATAACTTTAGAAATGGTATCAAACATCATTTTACCAGCGGCAGCAGCGTCCGTTTCCGCCGAAGAGAAAGAGAAAATGGAACGGAACAAGGAACAACAATGGTTGCGCACATGAGGTGAAGATGAGATGAGGATACCTTGTATTGTAGCCCTCCTAACATATAGCTTCAGATCCTTTTAGCAAAAGATTGTAAGAAGAAGCTCTTTCGGGAACTTCGGAATTTTTCGTGGAATAATAATACAAAAATATTTGTGTGTGTAGTGTGTGCAAATGAAACAGTATTTATAAAAAACTGCTTGCATGTCCCTATGCCTAAGTAGAAGCAGACGCATTGCTAACATGATCAAGATCATGCGGGAATGTAAGTAAATATGTTACAGAGCAGACTATACGATTCTTCGTATCCCCATTGAGAAGATCTATCTATTTATGAAGCATTGGGAATCAGATATTACTGTTTGTTGGAAGCTGAGGGTCTGACAGAGTTAAATACTGTAATGTATATGGGTTCCCATGCGTGTAGGTCTAACGTACAGAATTCAGTTTTCTCTGTTGGAAACATCTGATTTGAGATATCAATGCATGGAGAGAGAAAGTAGAGAGGGCCCTTTCCTGAGTCCTTGCTGTGTACCGCACCGCGGATACAGCTTTGAGCCGTTTACTACGTTAGGATTTTTTCCATTCAGGTTAGCTGTAGCTAAAGGCTAAAAGCCCGGTTCATGGACTGTTTAAAAACTTTGTTTTGGTACAACAGTCACTCGAGTGAGTACTTCTCTTGCTCTTTTATTATTTAGAAGCTCTTCTCTCGCGTGTGGAATGGAAGGAAACGGCTAACGAGAAAGAAATGTAGGTTGAGATTTCTCAGCTCTTGTTACTGCACATGTGCAATGGAGTGATACTGTAAATACTGATACAACATACCGATACCGAAGACCACACTCGTGGCACGTACGGCACAAGTTTATTTACAGAATTCTCTGAGACTGATTGGATTAGGATTGCATTAAATCTTTAATCTTTAGTCATACATACTTGTATCGCTATGCTATAACACAGCAAAAGTAAGCTTTGCACTAGTTCGCCTGCATTGCATTAGGCCTTGATCTGATTACATAGAACAACATGTTACATGATGCAAAAAGTTATATGCCCTAATGTCTATAATCTATACGGCAAAGTATATTACTACATTGTATTACATAATACATATTATGTCCATTCGCAGCCTTTTAAGCTAGCTTTATACTTTCCCCTTTGAGCATTTTTTTAGCTTAAAGAACACATAATATACTACTTATATCTGACTACGTGAGATGTGATCTGCTACCATGCAAAATGCATATACCTACCTAATCTAGAAAATGAAGTTTGAATTTAAACTTTTTGCTTTTCTGTATTTTTTATTACCTTATTACATCTATTTGGCTTGGCTGTCTAAAATTGACCGTGTTAAAAGTGTAAAGTTTTCGCTTCTTTCTGTTAGTATTCTGCCAGCCAGAATCCAGCTAATATTATTCCATGATTGTATGATTACTCCATTTCAACATGTACGACAAATACAAAGGCACAGGCACATAGTCACATAGTAATATGTTACAGTTACAGTAACAGTCTCTTATTGGACTATGTATCAGATATCAGATAAAACACCGACATTTTACAAACAAAATTATTTCTTGCACGCGACTTCATTTTATACCTAACAAGCAATGACGCCGACGGTGTTGACTCTGACTCTAGTTTGATCATTAACTTATGATATCCATTAAAAATGGTCGAGTTACTCGACCCAAGTACAAAATGAAAGTGTGACATTTGCAACCTAACAAAGATGTAGATGCTTCTCTTTAGTAAAATCATTTGCTAAAGACAGCAATGTGAAAGCTGGTCAAACAAATGGAGTTTGGTTTGGTTAAGTTGTTAATTTCCTTTACTGTAACTGTAACATATCAGTAGTACTCGTCAGTTCCGCGCGTGAGTCTGGAGACCTTCAATCTATTCTTTATTATCATATCCAAGATTCTATCGATCATTTAAAAATCAGGCTTTAAATTTAAAAATTTCGTATTGCTTAATAAACTCCATCCAACTCCACCTCAGTTTACAGTTTTGAACGTTTTGGTATGTTTCCTTTTTCTTGTAACATAGAGAGAGCAGAGGCTGGTCAACATTTGACAGTTGGATGAAAAAAGGAGGATGTACATTTTTTAAATATAAAAGTTCATGTAGATTTACGGACTTTTTGCCTTAGATTTACTTTAGTGGCTGAGAGAGGCGTGATGTGATATCGGGAAATAAACCAATTAGTTGTTTTTCAAACAGGCTCATGCTTTTCTGCCTGATATAGATCAAAATGTAAGTTGGTTAATAAAATTATTAACTCATATTGACATTTTGGTACTTTTTGAGAACTTCTTGTCTATTCGTATGTATCTGTATCGTAAAACTTAAAAGTGGGAAGCTTCATGATAAAAAAAATAAGATGGTTCACTAGGTAAGATAACTAACGTAAACGTACTTGGGTGTATAAATGATAATGATGGAAGTAAATCCTGTTTACTACCCTACGTATTCTGAAGTGGTTTTATGCGGTCTAGGAAGTCTATAATAGGAATGGGAATTCAAGCGTTTAAAACCTTTACATGTATGCGTGAGTAGAAAAGATCAATATTCTCGGAACGTAAGACCTTAACAGATATCCTTCTTTTAGCTTGTTCGGACTTTGGTTTGGAGAGGCTAGAGAATACAGGTCACCAAATACCATAAAAAATCTTAGGTTCTCTTCTCACTATAACTCTGCGCGTCTGCTTGGCTGGTCTCTCTATCCTTCCCTTCTAAAATGTTCGTAGTTCGTGTACCAACTCGACTGTCTGACTCCGCTCTGCTCACTGAACACTGCTCCCCTTATGTTTGGCAACTTAAAACAAAAGTATTTAAAGTATCTTCGTGAACCATTAAATAGGAGTAAAGGCCTTTTGCACGGTGATGCCGAATGTCTCACTAAGAAAAACTTACTTATTGCATATAAAATCAATATTAAATGCATTAATATATTTCTCTAAAAAGGTAGAAATGTCTCTTCCACAGCAATGTATACTGCATACTGGGTGTTATAGTATCATATTGATTGAAGGTTAATTTGAAGGAAAGGGGTGATCTGGATGTGGAAAATAACTAAGGCTGGGAGAAAGTGGCATTCGTTTAAAAAACTTTCACCACCAGAACTTTTATCTTAGCCGATGAAAAATGCAATTGCAAGTTAAAAGAATTCGAAGAGGAAAACAAAAATGAAGTAAAAAAAATTCTAAACATTCAAATCGATGTGCTTTTACATGTAGGTATGTAATGAATGTTTAATTAGTTAATTAATTTTTCGGAGAACCTGAACCTCAGAAGGCTCATACATCTAATGTATTTATATTAAACCTTATGTGGTTTGGTTGTTGCATGTATTTATACTTACCCTAAAAGTTATGGCATAGAAAGTGGTATTAAACGAAATGTGTTTTAGTTACGTCATTGCATCTTAGCCTGGAATTAGGTGTAAGCGCATTGCTTGAGCAGTGAACAAATGAGAAAGGGTTTCTATCATTCGAGTGAATGATTATGATAATGACTCCCAACTGTTTGCTTCTGTAGACATTTCATCTATGTTCAACTTTTACTTTGGAAAGTCTGGCTTGGACGAGTCAAACATGGCTTCATCATTAGCGTCACACCCATCATAAAAACAAATGAACCGTATTTTGTACTCACGCAGCCATTCAAGAAAAGTGATGAAATGAGAATGAGACATCTGCGTGCTACGGATATGTTATGGACGTGGTTTACAGAGTAGTTTGCACCTAGCCTGATCGGTTTAGGTATGGTATATTATTACCAAACGACCTTTTCACAATTTCCTTATAAACCAACAACGGAACAACCTTCGAAACAATTTACTGAACATGTAAAAGTAGTATTGCCGTTATCCAGTTTTGATGGTTATAGAATGTTTTTGCTTTGCGTAACTCATTGATCAATCTACAATGCCCCTCGCCTTGTATAGTCTAGGGCTCTAGTCACTTCTGACATCTGATGTTGTATCCTGTCATTAAGACAGAACTGAATTGATGTTAGCAGTACTGAGAGATTTTTAAAAATCTATATTTTCATATCGGCTTATTAGGCCATGCAGCGAAAATGTAACGTATAAATTAGTCGATTTTAAAGCCTCTCGGCTTCTTGAAACTTTGAACTTAATAAAGGCAGTGAAGTATAAGTATGTGCTGTAGAGTTTTTAAGTACTTGTCAGGAAACATGACATTACTTAAATGTATGTGTAATGTTCAAAATTTATTGAATTATTTCATCGAAAATATTCGTCTCTATCTCAATCAAACGTTACTGTTACCACTGCTCTTCGATGAACGACTGCGATGACTCTATCGTAGTTAATTTATTCGTTCAATAATATATATGCATATCTAAATTAAAGCAATGCATTTAGGGTATCTGTTTGTAGAAATACATATTTATAGCAAAACATTTATAAGGATGCCCTTTGTACATGTTGGTTTTGAGGGTGTGTCAGTCCTTCGAAGAAACCATCTTAATCATGTAGTTGTGGAGTTGAAAGTTGAGAGAACAGAAAAAGCTGTTGATGATAGAGTGTGTAATGGTAGATGTGCATTTATCATTTACTAGTAACCCGGCAGGAGCAAAGCTCCTAAATTAGTTTGATATCTGCATACTAAAGAATAGATATTTTATTAACCATAAAATTAAAAACCTACCTAAACTTTAAATAAAACAATTCGCAATGACGTCACCTAATTCCTAGAACTTCCCAAGGAGTCACACAAAATGGCAATCGGACAACAAATGAACTAAACCCGTTATATGAAAATATCGTGATAACGTTTATTATGTCATACACACATCAATAGACTAAATGTCACTCTAACGTTTTTTACAGTAGGGTTTTTGTACACAATTAACTTCTCCTATTATCCAATGTTCTGTTTAATACGCAGTACGCACTAACCAACCATTACTACATCTGTATACTCAGATAGACAGGCATGCCCGAATGTACATGTGTACGTTTAGTTGTCGTTTTTGAATAAGTTAAAAAATGTAAATACAAATCTATCATCATCGTCATCACATGCGAACATCCTTTTACACGTACACTTGGGACTTGTTCTTTGTAAATGATGGAGAATATTTGTAACCGAAGGATGATATGATATGATAAGTATATTCACATTACATACCTACATAAATAACTAATTAATACCAGTATCAGTAGAGTCATTCATTCATTAATTCATTCAGTTACAAGCTCGTTTGTCTGCATTCTGCATCCCTATTTTGATTATGTGAAGGCAACTGGAACGTTGGGTGTGGGTAACAAAAGTTGGAAATACTTATTTGCATGGCATCTTGATCATTGATCGTTTCTGATCTAGTACTTATATCGTACTTCTGAATGTATAGGTTTGCAGTAGGCATACTGATTAGTGATTGTCTGTATTTAAAGATACAGTAAAAAAGAAGCTAGGTGGATGCTATTTATTATGGTTAAAAATATTGACAGCTAATCGATATTTGATATCCACCTGCACCCCACGGACTAATATGTACAAATACAAATCACATTGCATTATTAGTCAATTAAAGATTTAGTTTGAAGATACCGTAATAACTTTACCGGTAATCTATAATTATGGGACTCGGGACTGGCTGCATGGTTATGTTAACCATTTTAAAACAGGGACTTGATATTCGTGAAGTAAATCACCAAAAGTGAATATCGAATTATCATATTATCTACAACTACAACCTTAGATGCTAAGGGCAAATCCCTTACAAGATAGCTGTCTTAAATCTAGGTTACGATGATAAGGTAATGTACATGTATATAGGTTGGTTGACTTGGTTGAACTAAGTTTTCAATTGGTTTTAACACTAACGCATGTATTTGAGTCTGTAAACATACGCTGATAAGATATATCTTAAAAATCCAATGTTCGAGGTCCGTCTTGTCGTCTCTGTTGACAAAACCTGCAAATGCGTGAGATGCGTGCTTTAAATCGGAATTAGCATGTATATGTACATTCTGAAACGGCAATTAGTAATTAAAACGTGAATAATTTAAACTGATTAAATGAACTCTTTTGACTACAAATGCTACATGCACCAATAAAATATTTAGAACCGAACAAAATTTATGCACACATTTTCATTGCAGACTGTATGATTGTTTATGAAAAAAGCTAATTTGAAATTTGTCGGTTATGAAAATTTGAATACAGTGTTATTTTTGTTTTTTTCAGGATTTTGACCGTTTAATCATTCCTTACTGTTTTTATAATCAGTAGCAGACTGCAGATTTTGTAAAGCTAAGAGAGATAATAGAGTATATTGGAGTTTTATTCTTACTGGAAAATTGTGGATAAAAGGAAACTATGGCTTTTTACTGACTGTATACTTGTCTTTTACCATAACATAACGTATCAGTCTCCCACTCCCTAAAGCTCCCTACTCACTTCGACTTTTCACGTGAAATTGGTAACCGTGGAATTTTTTTGCCATTTGATTAACATTGTAAAAAATTCCCCAGGAACAAATTCCGCGTGGAAACCCAGAGGTGAGTATCAGGCATAATACGTACAAAATTATACCAAACCAGTGGGCTAAATGCAGTATCAATATAAAAAGAACGGGAAAATTTATTCCGCCTTCCATTTTTATTTGAATGGAGGATTAATATTCTGTTACAAACAAGCAATAGTTTTACATGTACAAAGGCAAAACTGAAAACCACCAAGAAAGAGTACAACTACGGTACTTTGAAACGGTTGTTCCGATGTTACCACAAAAATTGGAATGAGTCCATTGTACGGTATTGTCTACTGTCTACTAGATATTAGAGCATTGCAAATGCACAACTATAGACTGGAGTTTATGGAAACCTTCCATTTATACCAGATAATTTCCTTCCTTCTTTTGCATATATATTTTATAGAGTCACCTATAAAAATCACATACAAAAAATATATTATTAGCTAAGCGTGCTTCTCCAGTTCAGCCTAAATACTGAAGTGGCAGTAATACATATATATATATATAGACATGCACAAAATATATGCGATGTGATGTGATGGGTCTTAGCTAAATGAAAAACTTCCAGTTAGCCTTCTTTTTTTCGATTTGCTTTTAGGAAAAGTGTTTTTACAAAAAAGCGTAGGCTTTTTTTAAGACCATTGGACTGGTTGCCACCCTTTAGCCACCGTTCTTACTTTTTTTTGAGCTAATCGCCTTTTAGAGTCACGCACGGACGTTTACTCATTCATCTAGAACCACATGCATTTATTTTACATTAGATAGTAGCTTGAAGTCATCACATCACATACCGCTTGATCCGGAATAATCTAACGAAATAATAAAAACAGTCCGTCAGGAAAAGGCACGAAGCCCAACTGCAATAGAAGACGGAGATGAAATAAAGAAGCTGGAGTGCTAATGGGTATTACTGTGCCCGTAAATGAGCATTAAGTGCATGATGGGAATTCTGGAAGAGCTGCTTAAACTCAGTCCTTTCTCTGAAATTAATTCAGAACTTTTGTATTTAGCAAATTATAAAATTCAAAATAGTGGTAATGACCCCGTGAATTTGTATCAAACTGGGCTCGAATATTAGTGCATTGAGTATTCATGCTTTTAACTTACTTTGTCTTGTGGTCATAAAGGATTCCTTCATGTTATTTGAAATGCCGGATGTACATATATTTACAAATTGTACTAGAATGTATCTTAAATTCATGTCGTGTCGCTAGCAAAATCAAACTTGCATATTTTAAGCGTGGAGGTTGAACGTTTCGTGATGAGTCATTTTGTGCTGAGAACTTAATAAATAAAGCATAGCTTATTTCAATACCTGTATTAGACGTATTGCATGAGTAAAATCATTCAACCACTGGAGGTTATACGAAATATCCAGACATAAATGAAATTAGAAATTTTAGCTTTGTCTACTTCTCCGCCTTATATTTTGGAAAGGAAGGGGACACTAGAATTAAGTCATACCATTGCGTACCGTCGGAAATACAATGCATTAGCTGGATTATTTTATTGCAGCGCATGCAAAAAAGGAGCTCATATAAAATTAAAGAGTTGTTTTTAATGAATTTTAAATATTGGGTTTCTACATATATAATAGGCTCTGAGAGCGATGACCATCCATGAGAAAGGTGAAGAGAGACTGAATTTAATATTTGGCCAAAGTAACAAAATATCATGTCTACAAAGTAGCTGAGTTTTTTGGTTTCGTATGGCCGTATTGTAGAACGTAGGATGCTGTCAAAAACGATGAAAAGATAAAAAGTATGATTTCCGAAATTGATTTAATAGTGAAGTTTACTTCTGCTTCTATAAAATTATTCACAAATCACTGAAAAGTTAGCTCGAGCAAGGTGCGGTGAAAGCTACAAAGGATTTTGTTCAGTTATCACCTAATCTGATAATTGGGCTTCACATATTGGTAGTTTTGTTTCACGTTAATTGCGACGTAAAATGATGATGAGAGATCATATTATAAAGCAAAACAAAAGAAAGGGCTTAATCATGGTAAAATGTACTACCCGTATTTACGAATACTACGCTGTACTAAAAATCCAGAATAGGGAAGATTTTACGGCAAGAAACTACATATGCGCATTCATTCCTCTGCATTGTTAATGTCAGGTCGTCAAACATTTTTATGGACAATATGTCTTTAGCAGACGATGTGATGTATAAGTATACGTGTGTTTTGATAATGAGCCCAGTCCATAAGTTGTACCGATCACCACAGTCTTTTCAACATGAAGTTATTTTTGTAACATAGCCCATGAGATATGTATTATACGCAAATATTAGCGTTGGTGCAGTGAAAAGAAGACACTGATCAGTGGTACCTTGAAAAAGAAAGCAGGTTTTGATGGAGTTTGGAGGAAGTAGATTCTAGACCGGCATAAAGCATAGTATGCAAGCAAACACGGGTTGAATTGAAACACATAAATTCTGATATCATGTAGCAAGATAGACAAAACTTGTGTGTATATCGTCATTTTTTGTTCATATATCTTTCAAAGTAAGACGGAACACTGTGCGTGAGCTCCCGTGTGTTTGTTTTGGAAATCCAAACTCTCAACCAAAAGAGGTATTATTCTGCTTTCACTGAGTTAGGCGGTGAAGCGAAGGAGCATCACATCACATGTGGTTGTGTTGTGACTACAGACAATGTATACGTCAGAAAGCTAAAAGTAAAAGCTTGGAGATTTTTTATATCTAAAATGATATTTCAGTATTATGCGGAGACGGATGTATATAGGTATGTAGGTATAATATGCTGTATGTAGTATATGAAAAATAATTGAATACTAAATGCTAATATATCGACACATGCATCTATAATGCAGTATATTACTTATTCGGCTGCTTTCCCTGTAAGTAGGAGGGACTCAAGTACGAAAATTCAGCGGTGTATAGAATGGAATGATCTGAACTTGTAGGAAATGGATACCCCATGTGAAAGTCATACTCTAGTGTTTTAGAACTATCTACCGTATTACATGTTACTAGTTCAATTCTTATGTATGCGGGATACTCCTAATGTATAATGAAAGCCAGCCCTCTTTTTTATGAGTAAAACGAGAAAGCCCCGATTTTCCCTCTAGCTTCTAGTCCGGACCCGTTGTCAGCTGGATTTGAGATTTTGGGCGTAGTGGGAAGCAGAGCCACGTTTCGAAATCATATCTAGATTTTGAGTCACAAGATCTTAAAGTTCAAAAGGAAAATGACAACTGTGTTAGGTATCCTGGTGAAATTAGTGCATGCATCATGGATTCATTATTTGAGTTAAGCGTCTCTTGTAGTCTATCAGATTCTGTTCAGTATTTTAAGTGAAGGCTGAAAAAGTAACTGGAAAATATGCCAAAGGGCCTTGCATTTCGTGTTTATTATGTTGGTTATCCATTGATGGAACTTACCAAGTTTAAAAGTTACAGTTGACACCGATAAGGAAAAACTGGCCTGTTATATTACCTAGAAATATAAAAAGTGCTAATGGATCGTTATCATTGTTTGCATTTTGAGTTTATATAGTAGCCCGTCCTGAGGGCGACATACTACGATTGTGTCGTACTTAAAATACGGAGTCTAGGACGAATACAGTTCCACATTCTTTTCCAGTCAACTAATGATGTGATTTATCATAGTGCAGCTAATCAATACATTGTAAGACCACGAACGTACGAAGATAAGATTTATTAGCATTTTGAATTTTCAATTCGAATGTATTTTTATTTTAAGCAGAACAATAATTTCATGCCTAGCGAAATAACAAAAAAATTAAAAGTTGCATTTAGGTAAATGGTAAATGTAATAAACCTGTGTGTGTAGAGATGGTCACCGTTTTGTATTTTAAGCAATTGCTTGTATTCTTAGTATATACGTAGATTCATTTGCAAAACTCAGATCAAGATTAGTTAGGATATTTCGAGTGGGTAAGATATACGTATTTCATTAACCATTAGACATACCCTTAACTATGTAATTTGCATTTCTTCAATTAAATACGAATGAATTTACTCCTTGTTAAAAACAGGAGAAAACTTAAGTTTAGGATGGTTTTTGAAGGCAATCATCTAAAATACTTGATGACAGGCGCATCCCACTTTAAGTAACAATGAACGTGCACAATACCACGGCGCATTCCACAATACAGAAAAACCTCATCAGGTACAAGGATATGCATGAACTTTCTTATGAAAGAGAAGGTAATAAAGGTTGTAGTGTAGTCGATTTACCCAACATAACTTTTCGTTCATAATAATACGCATATAAATAATATGAATAACATCTAATATCCCAATTTACTCGTCCTTAACCTGGCCAAAAGCACACTTGCGCAGTTGGATGCAACTGAATAAGCAAAACAAATCCTCATTCTTTTAATCAAACAATTCCTACTTTATTACATACAAGTTGACATCTTAGGCCCTTCGGCCGTAGGTTTAATGGCTTGTAAACGATCTGGAAAACTCCATCTCATGTTTTGGTAATTGACACACTCCAAATGAGTTTTTATGCTTGCATGTAAATACATAATTGCAATTTTTCCTGAACCTGAAAGAAGAAACTAAATTAATCTTATTATGTCCTGGCTAATTTACAGGATCACTGCCAGAAGCCTGTGTTACAAATTTCCTTAATTTTATTCAACCACATTATTTACTGGATCCAAATTGGAATAGGGCGACAAACTTTCTGCATACAGTTAAGCTGGTAAGATACCGCTGCCTGTGCTTGATTCCTGAGTTTATCCGTATAATAGCTGTACAATCGTAGAATCAGGCTTAGTAAGTTTTATCCTGTTAGGTTAGGTTCAACTTTACTGTTACTGTTCATCAAATTCCAAAGGGTGGGCTTCAAATTCTTGTACAAATGTACCCTACTCTTACTTGAATTTTGATTTCTTTTGCTTTGTATATGCTCTGGTGTGTGGTATGAATATATGCATATGTCCTGTATATGAGTATATGTCCTACGTTCAGAGTAAAATAAGATAAAACCTGCCAAAGAACACGCGTAGTATTTTTATCCAGAAATTGTTTCCTTCTTTCTTTTGCCAATCTCTGTAGATTAGTTCAGTAGCGGTGACTTAATGTAATTGAAAAAGTTTCGATGATGTATTTTTGCAGTGTGGGAGGAGAGGCAGAGGATATATATAGGACTGTTTTTACTGCCATACTACCTTGTAATATTATCCTAAATACTACAGCTTACCTTTACCTTCTCCAATCCATAAATGTAAATTACGTTGTTTATTTGAATCTTTTGTGCTACATAGCTGATATTTTGTGTCACTGTATCACCTGTACCGTACCGCTGTAAAACATCGGAAACAGAAGGAAGAGCATGCATGTTTTTTAGCTGTTATGCTCGTGTACTGCAATAAGATTACGATACCCAATTCGTTATCTCTTTTGATTCCCTTCCGAAACGTAGGCGAAGATCCAGTATACAGCTTATTCCATTACATATAAATATAGCAGTACAATAACAAAAATGCTTTGTTATTATTACAAAGAAACAAAATGTTGCAGTATGTATAAGAAATGTCGCGTATGACTTCTTCAAGCATACTACTACAAACCAGCCTACTACAAGTCATGTGCTCATAAAAAAATTTTACGATTGCATAATTGCTAATAAGTAGCAAAGCAAGCTGCGAAAAGTAGGAGTGTGTCGGGCTTCTCTTGTGATATTATTTTATGCCCTGTACTCATGCATCAGGACACTAACTTAATTCACATCTTCAGTTTATACATGTACCAGATTTAAAAACAATTTTCCATTACATCCTTTAAGTGTTAGAATAATTTTAAAATATATGTTGAAGATTTAATAGAAACTTGAAGCCAATTTAATAACATTTACTTTTTATGTCTGGGAACAAAGGATTGTGCGTGTACGCACTTCAAACTCCCTACACACACTAGCTATAGTTAAATTAAGTTTACTGATTTCAATACATTCTTAATATTCCTCACCTAATGAATTGCGAGTCGGTCAGTGGACTGGTAGTTGGCAATGAAAGCCACAGCCAACAAAATGCTTTAAAAGTAGGTTGTACAGTGTTTGTACGCGAAATGCATTTGAAAATGCAATGAGTACACCCAAACACCTTCTTCTATCCCAGATGAGTCATTTGATGAAGTATGTACGTTACATTATTAAAAAGTCTCATATTACGGTAAATGAATTTATGCAATAAAGCATATAGTCAACAACATTCCATACATCGTTTATCACGTTTTTATATTTAATACACTTTTTATGCTATATTCGCTCGTTATACACGACATTCATATCCTCAACTTCATCCTGAGCCCCCAATGTACCAACAACAGCATCATCTCTTTACTGAATGCATGTATAAAACTGACATGCATTTGACTATTTTACTGTAAAATATCTTAATATATTCATTGCATAATAACACATCTTGCTTTATAGGTAATATGTTTCATATGTCCGTATTTCAAATGTTTAAGTACACTTTTTTGTGGTTTCTTTTATTCAGGGATGACACTATGCCTTCTTGACAATCCTTTGTAAATAAATCGCAAACGTTGATGATTCTTCTTCATGCTTAAGTATAACTAACATAAAAATGAGTAACTCTGAGCTATCGTGAGGAAAGTGAAAAGGATTACTTTTTTTGTTGGCCCCCTCAAATTGGAACAGATCATCCAGGTAGCATAAAATAGTGTGTGTGTGTGTGTGTGTATGCTGTGTAACTGAAATTTGTGCATCAATTCTAAATATATGTGCGGATCCGCGGAGACACACGACACATTCTTTGTTGAGAGCTCCAGGTGTTAGTAACGTAGCCTTTAGACAGCAGTGCAAGGGTTAAAAATTCTTTGTTGCATGCAAGTTTAACCTCCCTCGTTCCTTAAAATACACTCGGGAAAAGTAAAAGTGAGAGTTAAAATAGAAAACATCAGGCATATAAAAGGTTTTGTTTCCAGCTTCATGGCCACCGATACCACCTTTCTTAAAACGAGTTTTGTGGATATGGATGCGTGTAAGGCCAGGAGCTAGCTTTGTACAGCATCCCCATATAACATTACGCTTTTTAATCTGATTTGTTACGTATTATACTCCCACAACACCTATTTTCTCGTGATATGCTGATTAGACTTAATCTCCAACATTATTAGTTGTTTAACGTACGAACAAACTGGAGCTGTGGCAGATGAAGTTTGTAAGAGCTACAGATACCACTTCATGGAATATTGTGAGCTTTTTGCAAATTAGTATGTCTCAGACTTTAGTGCATGTACACCCCATCCTTCCTACTTTGGAAGCTGCTACAAAACTGAAGTTATATTAACCCAGTGAGAAAAGCCACTCTGCAAGATTTCCTGTTGTAGTCTGAGTTGAGTAAACAAATGTGCTTGGAACGGTAAATATATTGAACAAATACTTGTTTTTCTGTAGTACAAGAAATAAGACACCCAAGTTATTGCCTAGAACAATAAAAAACCTATCCACGTGTTTCAAAAAGTGTTACATCTTAATCACTCTAAAAGTCTGAAGTCACCCCTGGTTGACACTGGATACTTTTCTTTAGTGTGATAACAATAAGGTGTTCCAACCAACCAGCCGTTATAATGAATATCACCGACAGCAGCAACAATTTCGTTGAAGTGTATCCTATCAAAAATCCAGACTACCTGACAGTATATGAATGGGAGCATGTGGAGTTGACATCTTTACGGAAGTGGGTCGGGAGGAACTGGAAGCTTAGTGTGTACATTTCAGCTATCTATGTTGTGCTAATTTATTGTGGACAAAGCTGGATGAAAAACAGACCTGCGTATGATTTACGCAAGTGGCTCACTAGCTGGAACATTCTCTTAGCTGTTTTTTCCCTCATCGGGTTTTCCAGGACGGCTCCAGAACTCTTTCATGTGCTGCTTCAACCTTATGGATTTTATACGACTGTGTGCACAAGGTAAGACTGATTTCTAATTTAATAGGAAACGATTTCAAATGACACCATTCTATTGCATGTATGTGGAATTCAATACAATCTTCAATAAAAGTTTTAAAATCGATAAAAGCATTTGATGAGGCATCGTTACCATCATTGAAAATGCTTGTTTTATAAAAGTAAATGTGTATATATTGCATTAAAGTCAAGTTTCAATGTGGGATATCTTGAATATTTTAGACGTGGACACAATGCAGCTACAGCCTGTTGGGGCTTCCTCATGACCATGTCCAAATCAGTAGAGCTTGGAGACACTGTGTTCATCGTGTTGAGGAAACAACCACTCCGGTTCCTCCATTGGTAAGTTCATGCTCAAATTGTAACTTGTAACTCCTTTAAATTCTTTCGTTTTCTGTTAAGCTTAAGCCATATTTCTTACTCATAAATAAATACGTTCATTAGATACACAACTCAATCCTTCCATATATCCTTAAAGCGTGTACTTACATAGTATTCAGCTACTATATTCCGCTATGAAGAAGGGGTTTCTCTCTGATGATATGAGTTGGCATACGTTTGAATATTTATGAAGCTACTACAGCAGTATTTTTCTATTCCCTTGTTTTAATGCATCTTTTTCAGAAGTTGCTTTTATGCAACGAAACCAACATTGCATTGGTGAATATAAATACCTAGTTTTGTGTAAAATGTTGGTAAATTTTTGTTTTATAATGTTGCTTTCATAAACCTTTGTACAAAAGATCATGTTTGAAAACAAAAAATAGGCAGAGTTAAATGCAGGTTGACTTGATGCATGACTTTATTATTAAAGAATTGCAATCAAGCTGATTCTATTAGAAAGACATTAATTTCGTCTGGTTTTGCATGTTCATGTGATTGCTCATGAATGCTTGCCAAGAGGAAAAACCACATCATTATAGTTTCATGTACAACACAGCACGACGCTTCGTCATGTTGTCACAATATTAAAGACTGGTAAAATGGATCTAAACATTGCTTTTTCCTGTATACTACATAATATGCATATTGTGTACAAGTCAAGTGAAAGGGTTATGACGTTCTCATAAAGCATTATAAACTCACATTAGGTTTTCATGTATGAAAAGATCCGCAGCAAAATAAAAAGGAATGATGCTAATAACAATCCAAATCCATGTGCACTTTCCAGCTTGCCGTATACTCTTACCTGTACCTTGCACACCTATTATTGTAACTTACTCCAGTTGACCTAAAAAAATTCTTTTTATATCCATATTTCCCTTCTGTAACCTTTACAGCATGGTCACTGAAATTGATAGGAGGGAGAAACTATACCGTTTCCCCTTTCAATAACCGCACAAACATTAAACTCGGTACCCATCAAGGTGAGCTGGCAGCTGTCGTCTAATGCTTGGACAAAAATATATGGAAATTTGGTACATACATGTATATAGGTATACATAATGTGTATAGTATCCTATAATAAGCAGGATAATTTTACATAATATTCCATGATATGCACAAAACCCAAAGATACACCTCCACATTTCCCGTTACTCTCACGACACACGCTATTGAACCGCTGACTGACAAAGCTCTACTTTTATTTTCAGGAACCGAAATATGAAAAATGTTTGGCAGGCACATATATAAATACATATTACATTATCCTTGCTTGTCTATAATGTATGGTTATGGTTTAAACCCTAGACCAGCCAAACAGTCACTTTTACCGTGTACTAAGTAGAGATAATAATAATGTTTTTAAATGCCAGTCTCAGTCGGTCGGTCTTGTATATATTCTTGTATTCCTTTTTGTGTAACTCTTTCTTCACTGCTCATTTTCTGTCTACGCGACGGCACTTTAATGAGCTTGGCAAATAAATGTCACCAACATGTGTGCATAATATGCAACAGTTTAGCATCGTGCCTAGACATCGCTTCCAAGAAAACGCAAACGAAAAACCTCATAATGTTCTGCTGTTTTGTAGTCTACAGAGAAGAACATGACTTTTCTAGCATTCTTGTAAACCGCTACTTACACATTGTATAGATACGTTGTAAGATGTATGACATTTTATGAATCTTTGCCGTGCTCCGTGTACCAATTTAAAGTATATATATATGCTTATATTGTTGTACGTGTGCTGGTTAATGCTCAATTATACATTTCAAATTTATTACATAACACTTCATAATGGTAATAAGTGACACTATTGCTTAATAATCCTTAAAAAGTCAGCAAATCATTCTGTGTCTATATTTGCTGCACTCTGTTCCGTCATTATTATGATGAAAGTGAGAATTGAAATAGAGTAGGGAAGCAATGTTTTTGTTTGTTTTTTTGCAAAAATTAATAAAGCAAATTAGTAAACTGGCAGCTTGCACAATGTCTTGGTAAACTCAAAACAGAATTAGTCCTTCAAAATCTACGCTTTTCTTTTGTGTATGAAAGTAGATGCAATATTGTTTTGCTTAGGAAATTTCCATGTTCAACAGGAATCATTTTCCAATTTAAAATAGGCAAGTAATTCCATTGCTTATTATATTATATTACGAAAATACTATTAAGCTCCACAAAAATTCACACGCGGAATATTATTCGTCAAAATATCAGTTCCTAATTATGTTTTGCTTTGCAACACAAAAATAAAACCTGGCAAATTCGATGTCCATAGTTGATAGTCCGCATACACACCTCATTTAGTACTTGTTTTAAGAAAATGAAAGGATGGTAATTAAAAGTTTTTAAACGAATAATTAAGTTATTATCCAAGATAAATACGACGCGATGAAACA
The DNA here is from genome assembly GCA_027744375.1 of Orchesellides sinensis. Classification (NCBI taxonomy): domain Eukaryota; kingdom Metazoa; phylum Arthropoda; class Collembola; order Entomobryomorpha; family Orchesellidae; genus Orchesellides; species Orchesellides sinensis. Next base: position 27,860 of record JAHZNG010000950.1, read on the forward strand.
CACAAAGTATAATCAGGCAATCGATGAATGTTTCATTAACCCATAACGCATAACTTTTTGGCATTTTTGATATGTTGTTCCATAATCTCCTCCAAGCTGTTTTCATTATGTAGAATGTAACGTATAACATTCCCGTATTTACACATGCTTGAGTAAGTGTCATACTCAATTAGGCAACAAAGTTAACACGAAAGAGCTTGGTCATTAACAGCTTGCATGTACGTGTATGCCTCCCCACATGGATACTGTAAAAAGGACTATGCCGACTGACTACAACCAACTTTGTCTATATATGAGTTAATCCTCATCGAAAGCAGTTTATTACACATCTATATCGCTTCATTCAGAGATCATTTTCCTAGCTCAATACTTAAGCAACTCCTATTGTTAGTAATAGATAAACCATAATTTTGTGGAGACGTGAATAATTTTGGGTAATCATTATCTTTGTGTATATCTATTTGTTCATGTTCATGATTTTAAAATAGCCCTTAATCCAGATCGGAATATTAGTCTTATTCTTCTTGCATTCCGCGGAGATAATTCATCAACGGCTTTTAGGATTTATTCCATACAAGATAAACGAGCGAATTTTATGATAGTCAACAACATCGGAAATTAGACTGGGAATGTGCAATGCTTAGTTTGAAATGAAGTATTATCTTTTAGCAATTATTATTACCTTCATGGTCATCAGTCGGGAAACAGAATTATTTAAAGATACTCAGAAGCTTAAAATTATTCAATCTAGTCTGCTCAGAGTAATTTATAATTTTCCTGATTTGATTATGCAATTCTGATTTTTGATGCACGATATCATGTTGAAATGCAAACATTATTAATATAGTCTCACAGATGTGCCGGGTCTTCTCCCTGAAATTCCGATGATTTCAATGAGAGCTTAAAACTATTGAGTAATCCAATATCCAATTTTGTATGTCAATTACAGGTATCATCATGTTACTGTATTCATCTACACCTGGGTAACTTACGAGGACTACGAGCCATCTCTACGGTGGTTCATGACAATGAATATGTTTGTACATGCCGTTATGTACACCTACTATGCTCTGAAGGTAATTTGTCTTTCATTTTCCTACTTGATTTTAAAATCACTGAACACGCGTGTGTCCTAGAATTGATGATATTTAGTTTTATGCCTGAGAAAACTTTTTAGAAGAAGCTTTTGGAAATGCGCCAATAAAACTATGATATTTTAAGGCTCTGATAAATAGAATCGATGTGATATGAAATGCATACACAGGTTTTTTTAGCTTGATTGTTTTATCATCGGTCACAAAATTTCTCGGTTTTTATTCCAGGCAATGAAGATCCGCGTCTCCAGGAACTGGGCGATGCTAGTCACTGTTTTGCAGCTCAGTCAAATGGTCGTTGGTGTATACATCAACATATACTCAATGTGGATTAAAAGTAATTTGCATGACTTTCGAAATGTTGTTTGGTACACCGTTTAAGTACACTTTGTTACATTTTTGTGGATTAATTTATGTTTTTCAGAGAATGGAATGGATTGCGTTCGAAGAAATGAAGTAATTCAACTGGCTCTCACAATGTACGCGTCGTACTTCATCCTCTTTGCCAACTTCTTTTACAATTCGTATCTCAAGCAAACTTCTGCAAAAAAGAAGACAGCCTAGTAACTGCTATAAGTTCTTTTAGTAAAGAAATAAATTTCAAACATTCTCTTTTCCGTTCTCTTATCATTAGTATCATTAAAAGACATAGTTTAAGCATTTTAGTGATATTAAGACGCTAACGATCATAATGCGTATTTGGGAAGGTATAAAGGGTAATATAAATTAACATACAATGAGCAGCACCTAATTACTATAAGCTCCTTAGACAGCCGCAGCTTAAGAATGGCAACTAGTAAGCTAATTTTGTGGTAACATAACGGGAGAGAATAAACCAGGCTACTATTTTAGGTGTTATAGGCTCCAGACTATTGAAGGTGTTTTCCCGTACCTGCTAACAAAAAAAAATCTACAGATAGCGATATAGCCATAGGTGTTGTGGTGTTGTCGTTAAATATATTGTTATAAATTTATTGTTTTAGTAGACAGAGATATAAATACCTATGTTATAGCTATACTTAAAACAAAACAATCCAGGTTTAGTACTAAATCGCACCTAAGCGCACATTTTACAGGTGCGTTGCTAAACTTTGAAAGTGCACCCTTGAAGTAAAAAATAACATAAAATATTGTGACTGCTTATATAACATTACGTGATAAGCTTATGCTAAACGACAAAACGCAAGAGAGTAAAAATACATGATACTCCTCAGAAAATTTGCCAAATCAATTTAGACGTACTTTTAGTAAGTGCTGTCAGGAAACAGTTTTTCATGAAATACACAACAAAACTCGAGGATTTATGTGAGGCTGAGAAAATAGATTTAAATGTTGGAAATATGTATGTAAAAATTTTCCCCTGAGCCAACAAACATGCCTTGTGTAATTTTGTCTGACGTAGTTAGTTACGTAGATTTCTGAAAATACTCTGGCTTTTTCTTTCTCACAGCAATTTTATTCAATTTACCCAATTAGAATTTGATTAGCACGTTTTACAATCAATAGTAGACATTTGCAAATGTTTCCTTGTTCTTTAACTCGACCTCGTTAAAAAGTACATGCATCGGTGAAGATAATATATTTTTACGTAAAAGCACATGATTTATTCAATCATGCAATAGGAATATTTTATTCTAGCTAAAATTGGTTTTGCAACATTCAACAAACTGAAATTTCTTAAGTGAAAAAAAAAATTTACTTTATTTAATTAGATGCTTTGATCTAGATTCCTTGATTAATTTTTACAAAAACTACAAATGATGCTATTGCTGCCGCGATGATGTATGTATATATACAAATTATTAGTAATTACAAATTTTTAAGATCCATACTTACATACAATATGGTGGCTACGGCTATAAGAAGCTAGTGCAACACATTGTATGGAGGTGTAATAACGACTGCAAACAGTTTAGGCGTTTTAAAGTTTGGTGTCAGTTACAGCCCCTAATTTTAATGGGTAAGTCTGTGTAATGGTCCCAGAAATTGCAGTCAAGGATGTAAATTTTGTACACAATGTTATGCAAGTATGCGCTTACTTGTATGCAATATCACAAGAGATAACTTATAAGTTCATCATTGCATTCAGTGTCAACTGTATCCTATGATATTCTTGTTATTCCTTAACCATCGATCTCATTGTGCCCGTCGTTTGTTGAAGAAATATGTATGTAGGAGGATTACCTGTGGAATTTCAACTAACATAAGCACAATAACTAAATACTATTGTATTACATAGTATATATTGTGTATTGAAAGCATAAACTTCTGTAAAAAGCTTTAATTACTTGGTTGAGGATTTTTACTCGATGAAGAAGTTTCTAATGGTACTATGTCCACCGTCCGTACAAGTATTTTATTCAAGGTCGTAAGATTTTTGAGTGCATCCATTTATAAGCGTACAATAACAGTTAGTAAACGTCACACCCTTATTGTGAGATAATGAGCGTTTCTTTTTAACATGTAAATATTTTCTTTAAATCAAATAACCGTGTCGTTTCATTTGAAATACAGTAGTAGTTCCAGTCTTTTA
>JAHZNG010000951.1:0-12677 GCA_027744375.1 Orchesellides sinensis
TAACTGAATATGTAAGACAATTTTTCTCCGATTTTTTCGGACCAGTGATTCTTTAGTAGACCGTTTAAAGATAATTTCTTCTAATGTTTGTATTGCAGGAAAAAGAACGTTACAAGGAACCTATTAGGGACGGTATCAAAGCCTTGTTGGCTCTGAACTGGACGATAGAGCAAGGCGATGTTGATATGACGGCCAGAAGTAGCAATGCACGTCGGTCTTCCAAAGCAGATTTGGTAATGTGATAATATATAATCTGTGATTCTAAAGTTTATTATCTTATTCGGCTAAATACAGGTTAATTAGTCTTGAATTTTGGTTTTTATATGTTATAGACTGCACCCGATACCCAGACTCCTTTCAATTACCATCCCAATCCTGTGGATATGACCAACATGACCCTCAATCGTGAGATGCAAAACATGGCTGAGCGACTTGCTGAAAACTTGCATGATATTTGGGCAAGAAAGAAGAAAGATGAAATTGATAACCACGGTGGACCCCCTCACCCCCTTGTTGTACCCTACGATCTTCTAACTGACAAGGAAAAACGAAAGGATCGAGACAGGATGAATGAATTGCTAAAATACGTACAATACCAAGGATATCGTCTTTACAGATTGAAAGGTCAAGGAGAAGCGGATCAAGATGCTAGTCGATTGGCTGCCCAATCTCTTGAAAGACGATTTGCATACAGTTTGCTGGAGAAACTGCTTCATTACTTAGATGTCTCCTCGGTTAACTTGAAATCTCAAGTACCTTCAACAAATTACAGCAGACGAAGTACTTTTAAGGATACCACACGGGATGTCAAGTTCTTTACAAAAGTTGTTCTACCTTTGATGGAGAAATACTTTAGTACACACAGAAACTACTTTATAACTATTGCCACTGGAGGTAACACAAGCGGAGCTGCCTCACTCAAAGAGAAAGAGATGGTGGCAAGGTACATAGAATTCTGTTATTTATTAAACGACTACGATTGGACATTAAATGATAAAGTATGAAATTGTTTTCAGTCTGTTTTGTCGACTCACTACTTTGGTTCGTGGCAAGATGAACGCATTCGGAAGTGACACCAAAATGACTGTACGTTGTCTCCAAACTCTGGTTAAAGCGTTTGATGCCAAGTACGAGAAACACGATTTATTGTATTCGTAGTCTTTATTCCATCGTATAAATGTTTCCTGGACCAGCCTTGAATACTAATGAATAATTTAATATAGATCAATTACAAAAAGCTGCCCTGAATTCATCCGAACATCTATGCTTACATTCTTTAACAATGCTGCTGAAGATCTTGCCCACACGATTGTTAATTTACAAGAGAAGAAATACTCATACCTTCGAGGAACGCATTTGATGACATCAACATCCTTAAACTACATCAATACTGTTTTGCTTCCGGTCCTTACATCCTTGTTTGATCATTTGGCAGCTTATGAGTACGGCAGTGACTTGATTGGTACGATTTTAAATTAATGTGAAGGAAGTTTTACTTGAATAGTAAAGCTGGCCATATGTATATTCAAATTCAAAAATGCTTTCTTCCAGTTGACGACTTACAGCTAGCGTCCTACAAAATGCTTAGCAGCTTGTACACTCTTGGCACGGACATGACACTGCACAAGAACAAAAAATACATGAGAATAGAATTGGAGCGGTACAGACCAGCCATTGGTAGCTGCCTTGGAGCCTTCGCTTCAACATTCCCTGTCGCCTTTTTGGAACCAGCATTGAACAAAAATAATCCTAATTCAGTTTACCACAAGCTTTTTGAGCAATCCCCACAAACTGCGCAGGATGTAATGTCCAGGCTTGGAAGCAACATCCCTGGATTGGATGCCATTATTCAAGAGGTTGAAAACTATGTAGATTCCGGAAGAACGTACAATGAGGTTCCCCATATTCTTGATATTACGCTTCCAATGCTGTGCGCGTATTTGCCGTTTTGGTGGAGCCATGGTCCCGATAATCAGACAAATGTTGCTTCGGAGTGAGTTTTGAAATATTATGTATTTATCTACTTTATGGTTTTTAAAATTTACTGGGTATACTTTATTGCAGCTCCCATGTGTCTAATGTTACGGCCGAGCATATGAACAAGTTACTTAAAAGTGTTCTAAATTTGATCAAGACCAACATTGGTAACGAGCAAGCAATGTGGATGACAAGAATCGCTCAGTTCACGCAACAGATCATCATCAACTCCTCCGAAGAGTTGCTGACTGATCCAATACTCCCACTCGCTGAGAAGCTTAGGAAGCGAACTGAGCTTATGCAGCACAAGGAAGAATCTGTTCGTGGTTTTCTGAAATCTGGAACCGACGACTCTTCACAAGTACTACAAGCATAGCAATACATACAATACATTTTACAAAAGGTAAAAGCACACGGGGCTAATTTGTCGTCATTCTTTCTGTACAGGTTGAGGGCCAAATCCAAGAGGAATGGCAACTCCTTACTCGTGACATCTACGCCTTTTATCCCCTTCTCATCAAATACGTGGACTATCAAAGGAACAGTTGGCTGAAGAATAACACCCTCGAAGCTGAATATCTCTACAATCATATTGCAGAGATTTTCAACATCTGGTCTAAATCCCAGTACTTCAGACGAGAAGAAACCAACTTTATTTCCGCTAATGAGATTGACAACATGGCTCTTATAATGCCTACCTCAACCAGAAGGACCGTTGTTACTGACACAGCCATGCCGACTGGTGGAAAGGTTAGACATCTTGGATATACTTACCTATATGACTGCATACCATGCATGCAAATTTGATAGTCATACTACATACTATGGGATTTATATGCTTACAGATTAAAAAGAAGAAGAAGAGTCGCGACAAGAAGAGAGACAAGGACAAGGAATTGGCATCCAGTCTTCTAGTTGCTTGCCTTAAGCGTCTCCTTCCTGTTGGTCTTAACCTGTTCGCAGGTCGAGAACAGGAGTTGGTGCAACATTGCAAGGACCGTTTCTTGAAGGTAAATTATCTTACTCTCATAAATTATACTTTGAATAAATTTGCGTACAAGATTTAACATTAACTGAATCTTGTTTTTAGAAAATGCAAGACTATGAGATTGTAGAGTACGCTACAACTCAACTTACCCTTCCAGACAAAATTGACCCCTCAGACGCCATGTCATGGCAGCATCATCTTTATTCCAAACTTGGGGCGAAGCGAGAGCCTGTACCTGACGAAAACCATGAAAAAGTCGCCAATAATATCAGCAAAGAGCAACAACTCCAAGAACTGGTCGAAAGAATCGTAGCAATGGCGAAAGTATTGTATGGGCTTCATATGGTACGTCCTAACGTTACATTACAGAACGAAAGACTTTTAATAATAAATATAATCATAATGCCAATTTTATCAAACTTTGTGTATTATTGTTATTATTATTACTATATTTCTAAGTCGTGCTATGATGTAAGATAGGATCTTTCTTGTAAGTCAGATCTGATAAAAATTCAACTTTCGTTTTAAATGTAGGGTAACGAAAAAAGTTTCTTTGAATTTTTTCATTTTGTTATAAGGAGAGAAACAAAATGATATTTCAGGAATTTCTTGACAAGATATAGATATCCTCTCCTATCCTGCATCTCGATAAGTGTTCCTAAATTCATCCTAATTGAAATCGCCCACACCCTTTTATTTAAAAATGATTGCTGCAATGCTGTGGGAATGCAACCACACTTTATCCAACTTTAATTTAAACCCCTCGTTAATTTATTTTTCCTATTCGCGCAACAATTAATTACTTTTTTACTTTAAACAAAATTCACTCCGAACCTTTCTTTTGTGAATTGTCAAAGTATGTACACATTTTTTATTATTTTTTCTATCCTTTTCGACTCTCACGTAGATTGACCACCCTCAGCAACAAGCGAAGGGTGCGTATCGTTCCGTGGTTACTGTTGGCAGAAAAAAAGCTGTCATTGCCTGCTTCCGTCAAACCGCTTTGCATTTTATGCCAAGGTACAACTTATATTTTCATCATTATAAATTTATTGTCCTTCCGTTTTTTCGTCCTTGTGCCATAAATTTGAATTAGTGTCCTTTTATTGGAAACATAATGTCTGGTTTGTGTACCTCTATACCTAATATGATATGCACTTTCACTAACTTTCACCTTGTGCCCTTCATATAATCTGCCAACCATGCATTTTGTGTATGCAAATCTACCAAATACTCCTACTCCATTGTAAATACCCCTCTGGAGCATCTTCATGATAACCATATTACCATCTAATCCATAATATATGTGTTGTGACTACCTAACCCTTTTATACTCTGAGACAGGAAGTACCGTCAGATTAATTTTTAAAAGACAATCATAGATTTTTCCGAATTTTAAATAAAAAAGGCAATTAATTTTTATTCTGTATTTTGAGAAAATAGATTTTGAAACTAAATAGAATTGGTTTTGGGAAAGTTAATGACATATGTCTCTCTACAATAAATGACGTAGAAAGCCATTACTGTATAATATGTATTTGTATAGTTTGTGAAGGGAGTAATAATATAAATGATGTTGTACTTAATACATTGGACGTACGTATAGTACCGTAATATGTCTAAATATAATTTTTCAGTTGTTTTGTATATATTTAGCTGAGAATTTTTAAAAAGGAAAGAGATATTTTAACCATGAAAAAATATATAAACTAAAATGCATGTTACACGGTACTCCCAGGCTGCGTTTCCTGCGAATCCCCGTAGTGGTTGGTGCAAACTTCTTTCCGCAGCTCGAAAAAAGGCTGCTCTTGCCTGCTTGCTGAGTGTTCCTTACTTCGCACTGACAAGGTAATTTTATCCTACTTATGGCGTTTGAAATATAAAAACCCTTAACACAACTATCTTGGCTAACGTCTCTAACTAATGCAAGTAACCTGCTCATAGATATAGTTATGCATAAAAATAAATATTGCAAATATATGATGGCACTGTAGACGTGCTTTTTTATGACGCGTGTATGTGATTCATTTGATTGCATTATGCTGCTGTCTTTGTCAAATTATGAATGCTTTGCATGTAAACCCTAATTTGTCTTGTAAAGATATACTTGTAAAAAAGTAGAAGTAAAATAAAAATGTTCACACTTTAAATTCAAAATGTAGGCATCGGGCTATAAATCTTTTCCTGAGGACGTATCGGGACATGTGGCTCGCTGATGAGAACGTTGGACAGGAAATCATGATTGAGCACCTGACGGTATGAAAGAAGAATAGAAGGAATTTTAATGTATTTTTTAAGTCTGGAAAGTCAATTAACAAAATGAATTTGCTTGTTACATTATAGCAAACATTCGAAGAGGCTGAATTGACAAAGAAGGAAGAGGAAGAGGAAGAAGCCAAGCCTGACCCTGTGACTCAACTAGTTACAACGTTTACGAGAGGAGCAATGACTGAAAGAAGTGGTGCTCTTCAAGAGGATCCTCTGTACATGTCCTATGCGGAGGTGATGGCCAAGTCCTGCGGAGAGGAGGAAGAAGAAGGTGGCGACGAAGAGGAAGGGGAGGGTCCGTCAATCCATGTAAGTTTTGATTTGAGTTTTGGAAAATATGTTTTGTCAAAGGTTGCGTGTGAAATTAACTGACGTTGTCTATTAACNTGCGGAGAGGAGGAAGAAGAAGGTGGCGACGAAGAGGAAGGGGAGGGTCCGTCAATCCATGTAAGTTTTGATTTGAGTTTTGGAAAATATGTTTTGTCAAAGGTTGCGTGTGAAATTAACTGACGTTGTCTATTAACTTACTGCAAGCCGCGAGATGGAACAATTACGATGCAGATTTTAATGGTACCTTACTTACTAACAACACTTGTATTCGGATGTTACATTTAACTACATGCACTAATCCAAGTTTTATCTAAAATTCAGCCACAGAAATCAGCATTTTACAATGTGTTTTATTTGTAGGAACAAGAAATGGAAAAACAAAAATTACTCTTCCACCAAGCACTACATATACTAATCCAAGTTTTATCTAAAATTCAGCCACAGAAATCAGCATTTTACAATGTGTTTTATTTGTAGGAACAAGAAATGGAAAAACAAAAATTACTCTTCCACCAAGCAAGACTGGCAAATCGCGGAGTGGCGGAGATGGTCCTACTCCATATCTCTGCAAGCAAAGGCGTTCCTTCTGAAATGGTTATGAAGACATTAGATTTAGGCATTGCCTGTCTTCGAGGTGGTAACATTGACGTTCAAATGGTAATAAAATTATTATTAATTAACAACTCCAACTTGCTATGTTGTATGACCATGAAAAACCTGACTAAGTTCTGTTTTCCGCTATAGCAAATGCTGAACCACCTGAAGGAAAAGAAGGATGCAGGCTTCTTTACTTCCATTGCCGGACTCATGAATTCCTGTACTGTATTAGATTTAGATGCCTTTGAGCGCAATACAAAGGCGGAAGGTTTAGGCGTTGGTCCAGAAGGAGCTGCAGGAGAAAAGAATATGCACGATGCTGAGTTTACATGCGCACTTTTCCGATTTATCCAATTGACTTGTGAAGGGCACAATTTAGGTTGGCAAAGATAAAATGTTGTATCTATAAAAATATTCGTAAATGTGTATTCTCTGTAATCCATAATCCATGCATCTCCTTCTCTAAAACGATGTTTAAGGACCAGTTACAAATGGATGCATATAAGTATACCGTTTTTATAAATTTCAATAGGTAACGTCGTTAATGGAACCATTGGAAAGCAGATGGTTGATACGCTGGTCGAATCTGCATCCAACGTAGAGGTAATGTAGAATGCTTAGCAAAAGTTACAAAAAAGATTCCAATTGCTTTGTAAAAAACGTACATGTAGTATAAAAACGAAATTTAGAATTTTTATGCCGTTTTTATACATCAGTAGCATAAATGGGTTTGATATTATGAAGTTTTTGATGGTTCATGTGTACATGCAGAAAATTCTTCGGTATTTCAATCTGTTCTTGAAGCTGAAAGCAGTTACAGCGGCTCAAGCTGTTCGGGTACGATTTAAAAATGATTGCTTAAAGTTGTAGAATCGTTGCAATTGCAAAAGCCCAAGCTCTATTTCGCAGTATTCTGTGCCTATAATAAGCATGATTACACATTATATTTATGTTTTAAAAGTTTATTCTTCGTTTATTCCTGGATAGCTTTTCAATCCTTATTGTCAAAGGTTAAGTTGTTGTAAATTATGAATTATATGACATTATATATTTGCTGTACTGTACTTTTTAAGTTAAATTATGTACCCATAATTACAATGCAATGCAAGAACCGCATCTCTATTTTAATATTATTTTGTATATGCATTAGTTTGTTTTGTAAACCTTTTTGTTCATTTGTAAATTGCACCATTTTATTTCAGATTATCCTTCGTTACTTCGATATGTTTTTGAAACTTAAGGATCTCACTGCTTCATCTACCTTCCAGGTCTGTTTATTCCCTTATGTAATGAATGTATATTTTTTGTTGGCATGAATTTATTGACTTGCACTGTATGTAAATGCCTTTGCTGCTTCCATGTTCCTAACGCGGCTTCAATTTAGGAGGTAAAGTAAAACCACAAATATATTAATGGCTGAGTAATAATAATTATATCAAATATAAATGCGTTTAGGATATGGACCAAAACAAAGACGGATATGTAAGTCCCAAAGAGTTTAGAGATAGTTTGGAAGCCAGCAAAAACTACTCCATGTATGCAATCTTCCTATATACAGTAATGTGTTTCTTATTTATATGCTGTATGCAGATTTATTGTAACATTGTTTAATTATTGAAGGGAGGAGATCAATTTCCTTCTGATGTGTTGTGATACAAATCATGATGGAAAGATCGACTACGTGGAATTCACGGAAAGATTCCATAATCCAGCCAAGGAAATCGGCTTCAATTTGGCTGTGTTGCTGACCAACTTATCTGAGCACATGCCAAATGAACCAAGGTATAGCGATTTAGGATGGCATTTGAAACATTGTATTTACAAACATGAATGAATTTACATGGAATTCCAAACTTATTGAATATTTGTTTCAAGGTTGGCCCGCTTCTTAGAAACTGCTGGCAGCGTTCTGAACTACTTTGAACCTTATCTCGGACGTATTGAAATCATGGGATCCAGCAAGAGGATTGAAAGAGTTTACTTTGAAATCCTTGAGTCTAACATTGAGCAATGGGAGAAGCCACAAATTAAGGAGTCAAAACGAGCCTTCTTTTATTCCATCGTCACAGAAGGTGGTGACAAAGAAAAGCTTCAGGCATTCGTTGACTTCTGCGAAGATGCCATTTTTGAAATGCAACACGCTAGTGCACTTATGGCATCTGATGAGGAGGGAGCAGGATCTCATGGAAGGGAACAGACTTTCGTAATGCCAACAGAAGATGATGAGGAAAAGTAAGTGGAGAAAGCAAAAGATGGGTTTTTTCGAGCTTTCACCTGTTTTCACTTGCAGTTTTATTTATAATATTATCAAAAACGTTAATAGCGTTTGAAATTTAATCTGTACACTTGAGCAAACCGATGCACAGTAATTTGCTTCATTTTGGATTTTCCTTTGTACGGATTTAGTAGATTGTAATATTTAATCATTTTTAGATTTGGGTACTACTGTAGCCGTAAAACATAGTTTGTATATGTAGACAATCGGCATTTTTCCCAGATGCTAATTGTCACTGAAGTCCTTTGTCTGAACCACACAGTAGCAGTATTTTACCATGCCTTTTATCACATCACAGCTCGCTTTTAGTATTAGCCCATTATCCTCAACACAAACACAAGCATTTTTTAACTCTTTACTTTCTCCCCTTTATGGCTATTTCCTGGGATAGAAGCTTGACTTGGAGAGAAAGGTAAGTTGTACCACAGCTTGACACAAAGAGCAACACACAGAGATATACCTTATGTAGAATTGTAGAATGTTTAATATCTGCATACCTTTCGGCTTACCCTATTCCTTCCTTTCTTTCGATTTTTTGTGAATTTGATTTTCACTAATATTTATGCTGTTCCATGAAAATTAACACTTATAAAAATTAACTTCAAAATGTTAAAATCATTATAAGCAACCTGTATACTAAATTTCATTAGGGGTACATTGGTGAAGCAGGCCATAACTGCTTGCAAGGAAGGCTTCAAGAATTGTGTATCCTCCCTATCCCCAACAAATATCAAGCGGAAGGTCCGGGAGATACAACAAATGACACCAGTAGAACTTGTTTTTGGATTCTTCAAAATGTTGTTCTGGATTTTCTATGCAAGTGGAGGAAGCTTTGGACGGTTCATGAAGTAAGACAAAGACACATACGCTGATCATAAGACACAAGTCTAAAGACTATCAATAGAATATTAGATTTCTTTTAAAATTTGATGAATGAAACACTTTTATAGATACATTGGTACTGGAATGATAAATCTGATGAGAGGTCCACCGCCTGAACAAAAGGAAGAAGAGAAACCAGCGGATGACTTTAGTGGTCCAATGAAAGCAGCTGCACTTCCGGCCTCTGCTGGTCCACCTGAAGAGGAAGCTGGTGACAAGGGTGGTGTCTTGGCGATTATGGGATCTGCGGAAATGGGAGAGGAAGGGTAAAGTTGCATACTAAGGGACTAATAGGGATTTTTTATTGTTAAAAATAACTGAAAATGTATTAATATATACGGCACAGAGCGCTTGTCGAGGCTGGTGGAGGAGAAATGGCTACTGTTGAAGCTGCAAGAGCTGGGTCGGAACATCCTGAACGTGCTTTGGTTGTAAGAGCTGCTTCCCCAGTGAGAGCCGAAGAAAAAGAATCAAAATCTGAAGCTCCTGCTGCTGCCGCATCTCCTTTGGATGTAGTCGTCGAGACCCATGATGAACCTTCGGTTGCGTCTCAGGTACTGCGTTTGCCTACAATCCTTGTTTTGTATTTGTTGGGTTTGTCTTTTCACTGATTGAGTCTTATTTTTCTCATGCTTTACGATTGGATTTGGTAACTTACCATTGTGTATTCATTGCTAACTTAATTAAATTACGTACTTATATAACGATAGCTAACTTGTGAGAGCAATATTTCTAGCATTAATGCTTCTAGTGAAAATAAGCCAAGTAGTAAGGGGGAGGAGTGTGATAAGGATAAGGAGGTGGATGAATCATTGGCACCAACAACTCCTCAAGATACTGTAAAACTAAACAATGATAGTTCGACAGAACTTCAAGATGCTGAAGAATCCGATAAAAACAGCATAAAAGAAGATAATATTGAAACTAAGGATGATAGAAAGGAAAATTTAAATGAAAGTACGGGCCCTGGCGATAATGGTCAAAAGTCTGACGAAGGAAAAAAGGATGACACGGGTGACAAGCCTCCGTTAGGAGATAATGCGGAGGGAGGTCAAGAAAGCGATGATGCTGACTTAGAGAGTAACTTATCGGCAGAAGAACCTGAAGAGCAACCAAAGAAATCTGTATACAAAGATTCAAACACTGAAAGATATATTCAGAATATGCAGAATAGATTGGGGGTATCAATTACGACAAAGGCTGATGGCGAAAACGTCAACTTGCTAAATATTCCTGCGAATCCGAAAGCTGAACGAAAGCCTTCCTTATCAAGTGCTTCTGATAATGGTGCAGAACGAAAAAAGTCTAGTTTTGAGCCAAGCCTTACTAATTCTAAAGCCAAGAAAGTGGAACCTGTAGAACCATGGGTAAAATGAGCCAAGAGATAATTAATTAAAACCATAGCTTGTTGTCTGTGTCATGTTTTTATTTGTGGTTTTTTGTTCGGCTTGGAACTACTAGTTTATGATAATTGACATTTAGTAGTAGTAATATGTGATTTCAAATACTTTATACCTTAGATCGATTTTGGATCTTATTTCAACGGCATGGTCAGCTTCCTTGCAAGGAATTTCTACAACATGAAAATCGTTGCATTGGTTTTGGCTTTCTCCATCAACTTCATGCTTCTCTTCTTTAAGGTACTTAATGTTTACTGTACTTATCATGTTTGCTTAACATATATTGTGCAACGTGTATAATAATCATCTCATATCTGCAAAATAATTTGTTTTAAAGGCTACTGCTATTGTTGATGATGAAGACGACGACGGTGGCGATGATTTCGAAGGTTCTGGTTATGAAGGTAGCGGTTTGTTAGACAGCGGCTCTGGAAGTGGCAACGGTACGTTTGATGAAGAAGGAGATGAAGACGAGGAAGATGAGGATGTACCAGAGTTGGTTCATATGGATGAAAAGTTTTACTATATGGCCCATCTTATCCGAATTCTATCTGTGATCCACTCCATAATTTCACTGGCTATGCTGTTTGCTTACTACCATCTTAAAATCCCTCTTGCCATCTTCAAGCGAGAAAAGGAAATTGCTAGACGTTTGGAGTTTGATGGGCTGTATTTGGCTGAACAACCAGAGGATGATGATTTGAAAGCTCATTGGGATCGTCTTGTTATTTCTGCTAAGTTCGTCAACATTTTCGAATTTCAAATATGCACCAACATATTTTTTGCGTGAACCTTACTTATCTGTAAAAATCATCATACTCCTTTTAGATCGTTTCCGGTTAACTATTGGGATAAATTTGTAAAGAAGAAGGTTCGTCAAAAGTACAGCGAGACATACGATTTTGACCAAATAAGCAACCTGTTGGGTATGGAGAAAACGTCTTTCAGTGTAGAGGAGAAAGCAGAGGGTGGCATCATCTCATTGTAAGATATATAGACAGTAAAACTTCATTCCGTCGTTATTTTTAAATGCCTTCACATTGTAATTTACGTTTCACTTACGTTTGCAATAGCTTGTCTGGAGCAGATTGGCGTTATCAGATCTGGAAAACCGGAGTTACTCTAACGGACAATGTGAGTTGTAGAATAGAAATACTGAATAAATTAATTTTATCGCACAATGTGGGAAGTAACGAAATAAGTATATATAATCCCAATGTCTATCTTTCTCCAGGCTTTCTTGTACAGCTTGTGGTACTTCTGTTTCTCAATCCTTGGTAACTTCAACTATTTCTTCTTTGCTGCTCACTTGCTGGATGTCGCAGTTGCGGTACCTGCATTGAAAACGATCTTGCAATCCGTTACTCATAACGGAAAGCAGGTATGTAATTTATGCTATATGTTGCATTAGCTCAAACTTGTAAGAAAAATGGACGTTGAAGGATTTCTAATGCTTTAATTATTGTTGTAGCTGGTCCTCACCGTCATGTTATTGTCTATTATTGTATACATCTATACCGTTATTGCTTTCAACTTCTTCCGTAAATTCTACGTGACAGAAGAGGATGACGAAGTGGATCAGAAGTGTCATGACATGGCCACCGTAAGATTTCATTATATAAACTTTATTTTGGATGCTTTCTAAATGTGATTTCATGTTAGTATGCAATTTTTATTGTATTATAGTGTTTTGTGTTCCATCTGTACCAAGGCGTAAGAGCTGGTGGTGGTATTGGAGACGTTATTGAACCACCAGATGGTGAAGACTCTGAAGTTTATCGTATCTTCTTCGACATCACTTTCTTCTTCTTTGTTATTGTCATCCTGCTCGCCATTATTCAGGGTAAAATTGATTAACTTGTTTTGGATAATATTATAAAATTGTAATGATGGTATAAGATGTAATGAGTTTGATGTGTCATGATGACAAAAAAACTTCCATGGCTCTGAACGAACAATT
>JAHZNG010000952.1:0-37742 GCA_027744375.1 Orchesellides sinensis
AATTTTTGTGTAAAATCTGTTGGTATAAAGTCTAGAATATATTGTGGTGTTATTTATAGATTACCCAATTGAAAATCGCCAGCAATCCATTCGCAAAAGGATTTCGAGACTGTGATCCAGACGATTGGTGAGAAACTTACATTTAATATTTACATTATGCGTTCATTTTATACTCACAATTTTTAAAAACTCTCAAATATTAATATGATTTCTTAACATATATAGCACAGTAGTTGAAGCTATGGGTCACTCTAGCACCCCAAACGGAGTATCTTCAGGATCCGCCAATACTTCCATGAGTTCCTCATCCGTTCAAGCTAATCAGCAATCCAGCATTGCTGGAAATGGCAATAATTCTTCCGGGAGTAACAATGCAACTTCCACAAGCCAATCACGAACATCTTCTTCAACAAAGCCGCAAGCTATATCTCCTTCATCTCATCAAAGCAACAATGGAGTTAGCTCCACTAACAATACTACAGGCAGTGTTACAGTCTCTAGTAGTAACAACAATGCTGGTAATAACATTAGTAGTGGCAGGCTGGGGAATAATTCTCAGCACCAACAACAGCACCAGTCCTCTTCCCATCAACCGCCATCTTCGTCTTCCTCAGGTGGGCTAACACCTAGAGTTTCATCTGTTACCTCAGCCTCAACCTTTTCCCTGCACGGAGCGAATCAGCAATACGGTGCACCGTCAGTTACTTCCTCCAAAGATATTAAAGGTAAGGTGCCCCTTTTTTATATGAAAAGTGATACTATGTAAATGGATGGTTATAATATTCATATTCGCACTGAATAAGATGAAGCAATATGTCGGCTTGTTCCTCATGTAACCTATGCTCATGCATCAAAAGTGAAAAGTAATTTTTTTGACGTGATAAATGTATGTATTTCACATTCATTTTATGCCCAACTGTTTTGCCTCATTGCTCTCTGTCACTCGTTCAAGGATCATCCAACATCAGATAACAGCTTTGGCATGTGTGCCCCGTTTCATATGGTGTAAGTTATGCGAATGCATATGACATGGGGAGCTAAAGGAAATTATCTGGAGTCTTGCACCACAGTCTCACACTAGACTTATTTTTATCAACTAGGATTATCACATTATAACGATCCTCATCATCCACACGCATACCTAGTTTTTCTTGGGATACGTTATCATATCCAGTTTAGTGAGCTGATGTTATGGAGCTTTACCTAAAACGTTGAAACGCAACGTTCATTTTCAAAAACTTAAGTTACTGATGTCCTCTGTATTTATATATGTTGGTTACCGTACAAAGTATAAATGCCGTATATTTAAAGCTAATTCACTGGATTTCAGAACGTGAATAGATAAAAGGCGTGTAAAAGGTTAGGTCATGCCATTTTGTAGAGCTCCCCTTGAAATACACATAACATAGTCAATGCTATTTCATTTTATCGTGTAATCTGTGAGGGCACTAATTACCCCAATCCATCCATTGTTTTCGACAGCATCCAGCAGTCACTTGTAAGTAGTTGACTTTCATTAGCCCCGATGCTATTGTCATTATACAAGCTAGTTTCTTGCTTAAAATAGTTTTAAAATAGCATACGCTTAACTATGTAATGGTCGAAACAATTTTGAATGAACTATGTATTTTGATTTTATCCGTTTCTGCAATTAAGGAATTGGGGTATGTCGTGTCGTGTCGTTTCTTGTTACATCGTGAACTCGAATGTAAGCATATCTCAAAGTAATAGGAAATGTTTGATTTGATTGTTTTAGAATCAGCATAAGAGATACTGCTGTATCGTATTCAGTGGATGAAAATAGAATTTGAAAAACAAGTTAAGTTAAACATGATAATGATAATAAGTCCCATTGACGCAAGGTCGTGGTAATTTCTAAACCGTGATATTTTCTGATTTTTGCGTTTTGTATTTTACATCGTTCAAAATATTGCCAATGAAGACCCCTGTACAGATTTACACACTGGAAATAAACATTTTGAATTTGAACTTGTGGTCGTTTCTATTGGTATGTCATGATTTGACATTGTATTTTACATTAGGTGCACACTAATCATTGGTCTCGGTCGTCCAAAACTTCAAAATGAGCTACCCATTATTGCAGTATTTAACATTTTCTGAATCTACTTGGCAGTTTCTTTTGACTCTGTACAGCATACTTTATTGCTCCGACATTGATGACTCTCATGCCAGCCTAGCTGATCGTTAAGGATTTTTTTTGAAGGTTATTAGTGTCAAAGTGGGGGACTCTGGAATGGGAAGTTATGAGATGGGAGCTGAGGAGACAAGAGTGTTCTTCTTTTGGGTGTCAAGGAAAGAATATCGGATAAGCACATCCAAACCTTTTATTCAAAGAAAGAGAGCCTTCTTTACTCCTTTGCATCATGAGTCATTGCTTGTGTGCTACTTGAGTACATAAATTTACCAAGTGGCTCCTTGGATGGTTGCTAAAAGAGTTGTTTTCCAATGTTGCTGGAAAGAATGGAGCAAAACACACTTTCTTGTAACCCATGTCGTAAATACATGTGTGGGAGCTCAGGCCTCATCATGTCAAGTAAAAGGGATGATGTTAAACACCAACAAGAAAGAACATATCACCTCAATAATGTACTTTTACTTCAGGAAAATTCTAGGAGAAATTGGCATGTCGCATTTTTTTCTAGTGTTGCGCGTGAAATTGTCATGGAATGCCTCATTTAGCAAGTGAAGTAAGAGAGTTGTGATCTCTTTAAAAAGGCGTTGTTGCGCTGCGTGTGTTGTACTTACGAGTAAAAAAGAGCAAATGCATACATGGGAAATGTATAAGGGAAGTAAAACGAATGTTTGATGATGATACTCATTAAATAAGCAAATTAAATAAAAATTTGTGAGGCAGAGAATAAATGAGTTATACATTGTACATTAATGTGTTTGTATTGGGTATAACTTTTTACTGGAACGTTGCCTTCTTGTATAGGAATTATATAATATAAAGAAAAAGTATGAAGTGGTGAGGACTTATGTGGTAGGGTTGTTGGTTATGATGACGATTATAAGTTACAACTCTCACAGAACTCTGCCTTACAAATAATGCTCTTCCTGCCTTCTGCCGTTTAAGATGTGTGTGGAATGTTGTTTGAGAGTGCCAATTATAGTTGGCATTTGACACGCATAAATGTAGTAACAAATCGATTGCATATGAGCCTATCTGTTCTCATTATGAGTAGAGGACTGAGAGAGAGAGAAAAGTGAGAGGCCATAAACACGCAAGATGATGAGCCAAGTGTATAGGAATAAATAAGCACAATCATGAAGGCATTCGTGGCATCAGCGAAAAGCAATTTTTTTGTAGGAATAAAAATGTGAATGGGTAATGCCACCCGGTGAGCCAGATTGTGTTTAAAAAAGTGACAAGAGGAGTAATAATATAATCCAGTGTTTGTATCTACAAATATTATACATAAGTACATATATATTGTATTCTACATGTAATGTGCCTCTGTTTCGGAAACATACTAATGTATAACAGACTTCCCAGCATGAATGTTTGTATCTCATCGT
Source organism: Orchesellides sinensis (assembly GCA_027744375.1). NCBI lineage: Eukaryota > Metazoa > Arthropoda > Collembola > Entomobryomorpha > Orchesellidae > Orchesellides > Orchesellides sinensis. The sequence goes on from JAHZNG010000952.1 coordinate 3,541, forward strand.
CATGTTATTTACTCAGCAGCAATGTCAGAAAGCCTTTTTATCCACTCAAGTTTTCAATCCTTTCTTAGTGAAGTCTTTGGATAGTACATAAGGATGTATTACGACGAGCAAGGATCGAGAAGTAAAATTGAACACTATTAATTATATGAAGTAGCGTGAACAGAAGTGCTAACTCGTGTTTTTCCTCGCCTCTTTTGCGTATGTCTTATGAGTTTCGATAAAGTCGGATGAAGGATTTTGAGCTTATAATGACGTCAGAAAGTCAGAACAAATTTATCGACAGTCTTATCAAATCATGTCTAATTAAGTCAAATCTTTCAATATCTACAATTTCGTAAGTGCCTAGAATTTTTCATCGAACGTGTTTGTTAACACGTTATAATTTTATTAATTAATTAGTAATGCACTACGATTCTCACAAGAAAACCAGTTTTAAAACAGTTCCCTATAATTTTTTTTAAAATCAGATTTAACTTAAAATGGTGGAACTATAAAGGCAGTGTTGGCAGGGCTCTATATTTAACTGATGCATATCACATATTTATAAGAATTAACTATAATGAGAGCGACAGTAACGGATTAGAAAGATCATGTACAAGTCAACCTCAAGTAGTTTACTATCGTCACAGGGCAGTCACAGAAACGTGTCCCGTGTGTGAGTTAAAAGTTTGTTCTTGGTAGACAGGCATACATCACAGCAAACGTTGGGGGAAGATGAATAATATCTCTTAAGTTCTCATCTGCTTTTATGTTTCACTCATTCACTCTTTAGTTTTCGATTGACACGTGCATATTTTACAAATGTGATCGACGGTTTCCACCCAACAACCCGACATTCAACATTGTCATTTAATTGTGTCCATCTTTATTACATCCTTCACACTTGTACTAAAATTTATCCGTCCTAAGTAAGAATGTCATATTGCCCCCAAGAGACTGTGATAGCATCCAAGGAATCATGTAATCAAGGAATATACATATTTAGCTTATCTATATTGAAATCATATGAACGCTCAAAACTGTCTGACTGCAATATGAGTTCAAAAATATAGATGAGTGGTTTTAACCGCAGTTTTTTCTACCCATCAAGTCAGTAGAACATCACACGTCAACTTGACATGTCACTTCTCTTGTCAGTCCTCATCATTTTTGCTTGTATGACATGCACTACACAGCCTGAAATGACATAACTAATCAGATCCTTCAAAAAATGTTCCGCTCATTTACGAGGTGTACAAGCGTGTTATATGTTTTGGGAAAAGCGACAAGTCAAAACACTATCAATAGAAAGGAATAGCAAGATCAACATGCTTAATGTTTAAGTAGACGTAAAAAACAAGGTGTTTTTTCTTATAACGTCTTACTGCATTTTACAATATCACATTTAAAGGGCAACATGCATGTTAAAATCCCTCTTGAAGAGACATTTTCAAATCGCAAAATTAATGAGGAAATTTAAACCAAGAAATATTCTTGGAAAAATTTGGTCTTTGGTAAATAATTAGTGGACAATATAATATCTTGTTTCATAACTTATCAAGGAAAATGTTATGAACAAAATGAATTTCTACAGTTTCATATTATATCATATAAGGTTTTTTAAAAATTACAATGGCTTCGAGGTTCCTTGAAAACCGATTTGGGTAATATTGAAAAGGTATCGCTGTCTTGTTTCTCCGAAGTCATAAAATGGATCATGTCTAAAAAGAAAATAAGGCAAGGTTGTTTTTCAAAAGTAATTTTTGTGAAAACCACACAGTGATTAATTTTTTATTTCCGTAGCGTTGTTTCAGACTCATTCAATGTACTCTTGTTATTTTTGAAGGAATTGATTAATAACCGTAAAAACAGCAAAACATATATCATTCTTACATTTCCATATGCCATAGCACGGAAATGCAGGTGTTTCAAAGGAAAACATTGGAAAAGTAATAACATTTGACCGTGTTGCAATCCTTTTTACAAACGCCAGTGTTGGAGGAAGCAAGCTAACAATAATCAAAAAGGAAATAAGAAACAGCAGAAGCAACATAAAATAGCACTAAAGTTTCTGGTTATTTTTTTGATGGAGAGTCTGAAATAATAAAAGTGGAAATGTTTTTCTTTGCAAAACGATTAATTTTGTTGACAGACTGCCTTCCTGTCAATATGTGGACTAACTGTTTGTTCAAAGACTTTTTTCTCAAGTTTAACTTGAAATCATTACCTTTCTTTATGTCCCTATTTCTGTAAAACCGCAGTACACGTTTTTTACGCAAGCATCCTCGTGAAATGAAGAAAATGTGAAATTTCATTGAGAAAACTTAAGAAACCGAATGAAGTATGGGCATTTCTCATGCAACCAAAATCACATCTATCATGTTCTTCTTCTGTACAGAAATGCATGTTGTGTATAAGTTCTGCGTTTACAGGCGCATAAAAAGTAGACAATCGCTATTCATATTATGTGAAATATACACTGACATGGGATACGGAGATCTGAAACGAAAATGTAGCAAAGGGAAGAGTATTCAAGACAACCTTTTGATAGACAAAGATCCCATGTGTTTTCCATGTAACATTGGCCATGTCGTGGTGAATATTTGGGAAATACAGATCAGTAGAAACGTGTAAAAGTTTCATCTTTCAGATGCTTAGCGAGAATTATATAGTTTCTTGTATTATGGCTGTATGGGCTTTAACATGGGTCATATATTATTATGTATATCCATATTTCGGCATATATAACTAACTTCCTTAGTTTTCTTCGCGTTCTTCCGTTTCCACAAACACTCAAACAAAGTGTGGTTACGCTATGAAATGCACGACTGCATTAAGAATCAATACTACAAGACTTTTTTCATGTTCTGTTCTCCTTCACAGTTTTTATGGAATACCCATTCGTATTCATTGCCGTAAAAACAGAATCTTGCAAGATACTTCAATGTATCATGGTGGGCTACAAGTTGGTGGTGCAACATAATATACTGTATCTGTTGGGCTTGTAAGCAATATTTCTTTTCGGACAATGACAGTTATTAAATGCTGTTTAGTTAGGCCAAACAAATCTTTGAAATCGGGAAAAAGGGGCCCACCAACAAAACGCACAAGATATAAAGTCATGTTTGTAAGTTAGAGAAAAGCCAGCTTGCAGATCATGGGCAAACAGTAGTTTATGTATGGAGTTATATTTGTATCTCTGTGTATGTTTAAAGTAAGCATAATGAATGTATTTAAGAATGTATTTGTATGGATATGTTGCAACTTGCAACTAGAACTCGCATACTTATTATACCGTCATTCCTATTGCTAATGAGTTTTCAGATTTGAGCTGACTTGCTAATGCTACAAATAAAAAATGTCTGGCTTTGGATTAGAGTTGACAAAGAGCGTGTAGTAGGTTTTTTATGCATCTTATTACTCTAAGAAATCTCTACATGAATGTAAAACATACAAGAAAATAGCGAACGACATACTCTTCATAATTAGAGTTCACTGATGCAATAAATAAAGTCACTTGTCGCACTAATGGGCCATGATATGTGGTATCAGTTGGCATTTTTTGTCAGCTCATTTAACGCTTTCAGCTTTTAAGAGACGGAAAGAGAATGGGTTGCTGTTATTTGTAATCAAATATCCAAATGAGTTCTTTTTGTACTCATACTTATATTTCATCAGACGCGGATAAGGATAAAATTTTGATGATTTAAAGACGGCTAGATCAATTTTGCTGGGTTTATCCCATTCTTCTTGAATAGAACATGCTTTTATTTTATTTGAAGGTTAGCCTTACTTTTCGAAGATTGACTTAGATTCTAGGATATGAATACGTATAGTTTGTAATGGAGATACCTTTAAACTATTACTATGACTCATTATTCATCTTCGTTGTCAACTGAAAGGCGAAAAAGTGTCGTATGGCTGGTGCTTGAACCCATGGGTGGGTGTGAAGTTGAAGTCAATGGTTGAAACCTTGAAACTAACATTTGCATGTGTGCATATCTGCTATTATTACCACGTATATAAAATGCGTACTGAGATAAATGTGAAGCAACTAAATATTTAATCATCACTTGTTTCATGTATGATCTATACTGATAATTAATGGTATTCTGCTTCTATGATGTTTCAGAAGAATCTTCCAATTTGGATTCTGAGCTGGCATTTTCTCGCATGTTTGTAAATACCAGTGGTCCATCCAGCCTATCTATGTTTCACCCAGGATGTCCATCTGGACTACCTGGAGCCTCGGCTGCAACCACGTCTGGAATCGCTGGACGTCCTGGTGTACCTGTAGTTCCTGATGCCATTAGCTCAATTGGTCAACCTTACAGTGCCGACGTGTCTCACTATGGACCCCTTTATTACGCACCTAACTATGCCACCTTTAAAGCTAACAATAGAACTGCTCCGTATCCTCGAACATCGGCGGACGCGTATTATAACATGTACCAAAATTTTTATCGATCACCACCGGTTCCCAACACTTATGATAGTAGATAATCAGATGTAGGATCTCCATAGTATATTGAAACTTAAGCCGATACAAACTTTTATTTCAGTTTTGCTAATTATTAAAGAAATCAGTCAGCACGTTGTGTTGTTAAGCTACTGAATATGGTTAGGTAATTTGCATGAACTGCATTCAGATACGAAAGAAGTCTTTCTCCAACCAAACTGTTAATTTATGTATCCATTATGCCTTCTTCAAATAACTGTGCCTTTAGCATTCAAGCGTCTGCCTGATACTCGCAGACATGCGATTTATTACAGGTTAAAATTTAATAACCATTGCAAAAATTTGAGTATTATTATGAAATGTCTTCATTTGAAATATGTAAGTCGTAGTTTGTCATTTAATACCTCAAAAATTAAATCATGTATGCATGTAAATATGTACCTATGTATCTATGTATGTTTGCATGTCGGTTTTGTAGACTACATGATGCAGTTATCCAGATTAATTGCATTTATCGATTATGTACATTTGTGTGTTTGTTTGTACATTTACTAATATAAATTGTATTCTTGTAGGTTTTACTTCTTACTTAACGGTTATTGCCATATATACGAAATATATTATAACGTATTCTTGTTTGGGTAATCATATTTGGTTTTATGTATAAAAAAGGGTGTTGATAAGTTGAATCGAGAGCGCGTTTTTGAAAATAGAGAGAATAACGTTACTTTAAACAACGATTTAAGAAGGTTCATTTTGTGATTTTTACCCTAAATTATTTTAATTCACTGAAAATTTCTAATTTTAAACGAATCTTCTGTACATATTACATATGCTAGTTTTCATGTATTAGGATATTAAATGAATAGTATGAAAATAATTTATGTATTATTATAGTATTATGAATGTACATGTGCTTGTAAAGTAATACAAAAGTCATTCGTTCACATCGATTGCAAAAATATATAGAAAGAATAAATCGAATTAAACACTTTTCAAAATCTTCAAGGGTTCATTCATTTCCTTCTTACATGTCTGTTCAGACAAACTCCTTAAATGCATTTTTTGTTCGCATATACATAACTTCAGCTCCAAGTTGAACATGTCAAAGCATACACATAATCAGACGAGAATGGATGCAGCCTGGATGAATGTACAGATGTCTCATTAAGCATCTGCAGAAGACAACAAAAAAGTGCATCAGTCATTTTACCAACAAGGGGGATCAATGCACGTCGTAAATGAGTTTAAAATTAGACAAGAAAATGCCAAGCATTTTTGCATATTTTTTCGTCAACTATACACACTTTTTTAACTGCACCTAATATGCATGCAAATGACAATAATGTTTCAATCACGGTAACTTTGTTATTGTACTATTCATTTAATGACCTCATCTGATCCATGGAGTATTCTGCTGTTGCATTAAATTGAGGATTTATCTGCCGCATGTAAGTAATGTATCACAATGTATGACTTAGATAAAGCAATGACTTGTATATGTTCCTCCACTCCGATTTCAATTGGAAGAGGATTGTTGTACCTAATACACCTAACTCGGGGGTGTGTTTCATCATATAGCTTTTTGGAATTGTAAAGCTGAATATGATTTAGCAAAAATTATGAGACATACCTACATACATAATATGTAAGACCACGCAAATTTGCAATCCAACACATCCAAAAGTCTTTTTAATGATGGATATTACCAAAATCCTGACAACTGTCTTTTCTTGCGTTGTCTTCAGAAAAATGTATGATTCTAAGGAAATCATGTACATATCATTCAGATACAAGTAATTTAATCTATGATTAAAATTTGCATTTAAAAAAATTTTTGCCAATGCGGCTTAAAATCTTCAGCAATAAATTAAATATGCACGGTCCACAGTATAAGAGATGATTTGCAAATCGAAATTCATAATGTTTTCATAGTAGCTTATCTACTCTGACTTTAACTTTCACTGTTCATTATTTCCTGCATAAATCCATAGGAGGTCGTCATGTACGACTACATGAACTGTTTAAAGATTAATGTGTGTTTCATGAAAAAAGAGAAGTCTGTCTTATTCAAGTTATTCTCCTCTCTGCTTATAGATATACATAAATACTTATGGTCTTTCACTTCCTCCTCATTTTAAAGCAAGCTTGCAATACAGAAAAAGCAACTTCAGCCGAGGTAAGAAAGGAGGAAAATCTTATAAAACGTAAGAAAAACTATTCCCTTCACTGTTTGTACTCTCTCCCTCGCTTCACTACTGGTCATAAAAATATCTTGGGTGAGTTGTTCACTCCTTCTAATGACTCTCTGTATAAACATGGTCATTGTTTACCTCATAAATTATCGAATTATTATGATTTTCATGTGGCGCAGAAATCTATATTTTATGTTCAGCAAATCTTGGAGAAACAAACCAGTTACAGCAACAAAACTGAAAAAACGTTCAACATCTTTACTTCTTATGATTAGTTAGTGGTTATGTTGTAATTTCTTTACTTTAAAACATTACCACACAGAATGCAAGTTGAAATTATCTTTCAACATATACGTAGTTATACAAACTTCAAACCCACAAGCAATAAGCAATCCTAAAATATTATCTGTGCAGCTCCATAATTCATATTGCTTCAATACGATAAAATCAGAGGTACTTGAATAGTAGTAGGATGCGTGTGCGAATTATCACAAATAATGTTGATGAATGAATTAATTCACATATTAAGTCAAGCAGAGAAGCAATTTAATTATGTGGATGTGAATTTTTTGAGAATTTTTAAAAGGATTATCCTTATCAAATTAAAGTGTTCTGACATGTTTCGTAGTGAGATTAAAAGGAAAGCAAGGAATTTCTTAAAGACTTTAGGAATTCCTTAATCAAAATTGTTAAATTTGATTAAGGTGAAGTAAATTGGCTTAACTATCGAACGCTAAACTAACATGATGTCAAAGGACAAAAAAACAATATGAATTGAATGTGAATAAATATAGAGGTATCTCGAAAGCAATATGATCCTTAGCTTTGTAAGGACTCAGTAGCTACCCGAAATACAAATGTTACACGAAATAATCATTCTTTTTTTAAAAGAAAAACAAAAATACCAGCAGCAGAAGAAGAAAAAACACTTTTTGTATAAAGACTCAGAGCTAGGGTTTGAAAAATGAAAAGAGTCTGACGACCCAACACCAAGTTATTGCCATCAATTTCAATAATGTATCACTTTTCAGTAAACATACACATTGGGTTTTCTTCTTCACACGAAGAGTTAGAGTAAAGCTTCGCCATATGAAAAGGTTTAATATGCTGAAGAGCTCAATATTCATGTCTTTACTATCAAGAAAGACTGGGGACACATGACACTTCTTTGACACCAAGCAGCACCCATTTCTCTTCCTTAAGGGTTATCTAGGTACTTCCTTTAGAAAAAAGTCTGAAATGACATAATGTTATTACAAGCCTCAGTGATTCTCATGTCTTCTTCGTGAGACGAAGCTGAAAGGGCTGGGAGTTTGTGGTCGAGGGACCCTTACAGCAAGCTAGATACTTTTGTAACCTAATCCAAATCAACGTGTGCCCAGCAAACGCTGTTTAAAATGAAATAAAAACAAATTTCCCTGCTTCCTCATGTAGATTTGAGGTTCTTTTCTTTTTTGTACTTGGCTCATGCAAAGAATCTTCCTATTTACAAAGCTCCAGAAAGTATGAAAAAGCAGATGACCTGGTCAAACACATGAAAATTTTCAACTTATTAATTTAACCCGCATTAATTTCATTAAATCAATCATTACTTGAGGAAAACGTACACACTATCAGTCATTACTGAACGACGAGACGATAATGAATTCCAACATGCAAGAAATGTTCAAGCCCACCTCTCAATATTCTTTTATCTCGCTTCACACACATGACACTCATTGAATAGGTAATTATGACCATTAGAACAACATTACATTATATGCAAGGTTTCCTGTGGGGCATGGGGTCTTCTGTGAAATATTTCACGCCTCATGTATCTTTCTACCAAGACCAAGTTGCATAACCAATCAATCCTCTTTGAAAACTCCAACGTCCATTGCTTGGCATGGCATGAAGCTAAATGTTTCTCCTATGGAGTACGTCAAGCCATCATTTATCTGTCATCAGTAAGGAACACTACATCCGTCAAACTCACCACTAGAAAAAAGGCAATGCGTCTTCAATTGTCAAACTGTGTACTACTACTACCAATAATATAATCCTCAAGTAGCTGCAAATAAAAACACTATGAATACTCAGTGAGTGGTGGTAAAAACGCTTAACGAAGCAAAGCAAATTTCATGCAATACAGCAGAATATTATTGTAAGAACCGTCAATTCATGTAATATATTAGTTTGCAAACATGTGCATTATGTTTTAGAGCATTATGAAATTAGCAAATACCCCAAATGTTGAAACACCGGATTGTCGAATTTATTATTCTGAACCTTTTAAAGAATCATGTAAAATAAACTTTTACGCCATCATTGGAAATGAGAGTAACAGTTCCCACAGTAAAGAATCTACGAGTAACTGATCTGTTTTTATCTTCGACCAAAGGTGTGACGTTAAACATTTGGTCAACTAGTCATTAATTGCGACATGAGAAACAACTGGAAGACTGTTATTTTGTTATGGAGGAACACGAGAGGCAGTGATATTATGTACTATGTTTGCATGTGTAAGATGTAGTGACAATACAAAATTCAAATACAATTCTCATAACTGCACTCATGGTAAAATATCTTAGGTACAATAATTTTTTACATGTAAATTTTAAAAGTAAATTGAGCGTATACATGAACACGAGATAATTTCGGGGGTAATTAACGACAAATTCCAGCAAAGCATGCTTTTATGCCACCCTCATAGATATAGAATCTTTTTCTTGTAAAACCATAAAAACTAGTTTGAGTCATTAGGACTGACTTTAAAAATGCCCTTCTAACCATAAATAAGCCACTGCATTAATACGATAGTCCATATCCTTGGTAGTTACTGTTATTCTGTATTTACGTGAGAAGGCAAGGTGGCCAAAAATGACTGTGATTTTCAGGAGAAAGCAGGCGCCACGAGCATCATAAAAGTAAGAAAACACATTAGTATATTTACTAGGTCGCATGTTTTCAGCATTAATGGGATTTGCTTCAATAAAATAAAAATGTGAAACCCAAAAATCTATGGTTGCAGTTTAGAAATAAAAAAGTTGTATGTTCTCAGTTGTAATATTAAAATTTAATGTTATTGCTGAAATTATTGAGTACTCTTAGAGAAACCAGATGTAGTTTTTAAATCACGAAGGGAATTAGTAACAAATTATAATTACATGTAATATCCGTTACATACCTGATTAAAAACGTTGAAATTAGCGTGGGAAGTTACAGGACCATAAACATTTCAATATAATCTGGAAATCAAAAGAAGTAGCATGAAAACTACTCTCTCAGATCAACAACATTAATCCCATCGTAAAATCCACAAGTAGATGATGCACACACGCTCATCTTCATTCAGTAAAATGTAAAAGCAAACCAATAGTCATGGTGGTAGTAAACTGATGCCTCCAATACGATTGTAATTTATCAGCAAGAAGTAAGCATAACATGATATAACCGTCGTTTTCTTCTAGTGATGACAAGCGAAATTGCCAGGATTTATTGAAAATTCGACGATTCAACATGCCTTTTTGTAACGTATTCCATTAATGGTACTGATTCCTCCACACATAAACAATAAGCTTTAGTGCTTTTCGTAAAGCTGGATATTCTACCATACACAGATCCACATGTTTTTTTATAAATATTTTTAAGACAAATGGAAAGGGTGGTTTTTTCTGATTATTGAGGGTAAAAGTAAGTACATTAACTCCACACTAAAAATCTCCTCAGCCATGTTTTTAGACTTCTTAGTTTCACCATGATGACATTACATTGAAAAAACAACAAAAAAACATTTCTTCTAAAAATCCAATTTGTGTAGGAAGATGAAACACAGAAACAATATAGCATAGTAGAAGTATGTTTAGGAGGAAAAGTTAGGATTTTTATTTTATTTCCTTGCTAGCATGTCATATGTTATATATGTATGTGTATCATCCTTATCAACCCTTTCAATAAAATGGTACACTTTTAGAAACAACCTAAAATTCATGGTGATGAAAAGTTAGACAAAGCATGATCTTAGAAAAATAAGTTGGCTGTTATTTGAAATAAAGCATTTCTCTAATTTTTTAAAGAAAAGATATAATGTTCCTTTTGAACCATTGTGCTTTTAATTTTGAATCGAACAATTTATATTTAGTATCATTGACTTACTGTTTTAAAAAGTTTTGCTCTTTTTCTAAAAACAATGTGCCTATAACATGGTTGGTGCGAATGATCATTATATGATATGTTAAAAAATAAGATTTACAGATGTACATTTTTAAAGAAAGCCCTCAGATAAATGACAAAACAGTAACAAGCATTATTCAAAATCCTCAAACATGAAATTGATATATTGATTGAACACATTAAGTGTTAAAGTAGATGGTCTATACTAGATTATCTTGTACGTTTTTTTCCAGAAGGTACATATGTACGAAGTAATAAACTTAAGGTAAACTAGTTTAAAGTAAAATTATACAGTAATATTCTAGGAGTAGAAGAATTAATCATTGCTCACTCAAACTGATATTATTAGAAGTCATAGCAGTATAAATTCACGGTTCACGTTCCATTATAAAAAGCTTATCATATATCTTGAAAAACAATTCCCAACTAAACCATCTCATTTGCATCCGTTCCAACCTTTCAGATTCAAAATGCCCCGATAATGGTTGATCCTCTCTATTTTACATATATTCAAGTGCATTGTTGAAGTCAAACGGAGCCGAACAGTCTACGATGAAAAAGTTATCGAAAGCAATGCCTTTTTAGTTATGTATACATAATGTAACTATTAAATGTCATGTTTATTACGAGCATGAAAATGGGTGAAATTCGTTTCATTTCATCAATGTTATGGTTTAAGCTCTTCTGCTTCCTAAAAGGAAGCGAACCAGTTTTAGTTGCAAAAGTTTTCACAGTTGGTCTTCCCTGATGAAATGTTCTGTCAGTGCACTCCAATTTTCTCAACAACTTCAAATTTTCTTTTTGACGACAGATTCATGAGCTTACCCTAACAAATTTTCTTATCTTCACCTTCTTTAACGATTCACAACCAATAATGGACTGTGAGTCTTGTCTTCCCATGAAAACGCTACACGATCAACTACCCTTCAAATCCGTCTCAATACATAAAAAAATCACTGGTGATAGAAGCATAGGTTCCACAATACGGAGATAAAGTTCTCATTGAGTAGTTTAACACGTATGCAAACCATGAGAATCTAAATATTATACAAAATATTGAATACATAAACCATGCATTTTTAAATTTAAGTTTCACTCATAGGTTTGCATTTAGTGTCTTCCTTTTGTTAAGTAGTTACAACAGTCACCAAATCAATTGTGTACTAAAGTATTTACACGATGAGAGGATTCAATTCGCATGCCTTTTTCAAGATTCAAGAGGTGCTCTTACAAAGTCTATTTTATTTTAACCCTGCTCTTTCCTTCAAGTAAATTGGGATGGAAGTTACACTGACACCAACATGCAGGAATACAATGTTTTTTTTCATCCAATGCATCACGACAATAAATATTTGCATGGGACAAGAAGAGACAATACCTGTTCATGATTTCTTTCTCATCGGCCGAAGCTTTTACTATTGCTTTGAACATAAATGGACAAGACTTAATGAACAATTTAAGTTTCAGCATGTTTTTAAGTTCTTCTCAGACCACTCGACTCCTTGGCAAGGTTGATTGTTGGTATAATTTGTTTCAGTGAAGGCATGACAAAATGTCATAGTGATCTATGCAGTCATTATGCAAACCCGAATACGGGGCCATAAGGCAAAGTCGTACTATCTACATTTAATTAACTGTAATTTAGTTAAATGAGAATTTGTGGGTTTCCATAGTCAACAGTTTTGAAAATTGTAATCTATCTATCTAATTGCATGTATCGTTGCATGTTCTGTATCACAAATCACAATGTAAATGAGTTGTCAGATGCAGGCCTTAACAGGATAAATGATTAACAAAGAACCTGGCACCACCTTAAAGGCATCTATACTGTACATAATGCATTTTGTGAGTCTGTATGAGTAGATTACAGTGGTTGTTCAAGAGAGGGCACGTAAAGCCTGGCAAAATCTAATGCCAGAAGACAAAGTTGGCAGTTTACTTGCGCTACTGCTGCTGAAAGATAAAAAGCAGTACAATACAATACTGCAGGTCTGGTAAACGTAAGGTATTATTACGTTTGATGATATACCTTTCTCGCATCTCATACGATTGGGATTGGATGTATGTAAGTACATTGCAGTGCATGATTCTTGCACGACACATTGTTTGCTTCCATATAATAGAATGTTCTTGTTATACTATGTTTAAATTCACTACTACTGGCATTACTCTTATAAACGTACGTTTTTTAGAAACCAGCTACTATATGATTCATTCAACGTGTCTCATCAGCTACTACTACACCGCAGCCAAAAGTGTCTGTCTTTAGGACAGACACGGTCTGTTCAACATTTGTAGAGGTGGGCCATATCCCAACCTTGCAAGTGGTCACTGTAAAATTGAGTTTGCATTTGTTTTCTATACTTAACTGAACATGATGATGCAGTGAATATTTAAAATGTTAAATTTTTTATGGAATTAATTATGTTCCTAGATTGATACCTCCTAAAAACCTCTGTATTCTAGGATTTCAAGATCGGTATCGAGACCCTTATAGTTTCCGTATCTATATTGCTCCAAGGTAACTTCCTAACCTCAATGCAAAATGCGATTTAAATTTTTACCCTAAGTACATCATGAACCATTATGCCATACTAAAAAAAATTTAGTTGAATAAATATCAATATAATGTCGTGGGTTTAAAAAGACACATTTGCCATTAGTACTCCGCCACCTCTATCTATGATGCACACTTGCTATTCCATGTTCTTGATCTTGTGATTCCACATCTTCCCGTTTTCACCCGTTTAGGTTAGGGTTAAGGTTCACTGATACGGAACCCTGAGGCCGAAGCTTGATAATACGTTTCTTTGTACTGCTCTCTCTCTCTCTCTTCCTAATACATTTATCTGTGCCGACTTTAGCTTTGCAACATTCTGAGGAGAGAGCAGGAAGTTTGACAAATGACGATATACGTATGGCATACCATGCATCCGACAACCGTTTCCCAACAACCCGACAACACTCCACAAATAAATGCTACAACATAAATTACCTCACACGAATAACCCAACAACGCAAAACGCAACATAAATTGTACATTTACCATTTTTATACAATGTACATATTCGCACACCGTCCTACTATCACTTGCTACCAATTAATCTACACACAAAGTTAGGTATCGAGTAGCTAGCACTTACCATCCCGTCATTCTTCAAGCAACCCGAGTACTTTTTTGCAGTATACATTTTATTACTTTGTTTTTTTNGTTAGGTATCGAGTAGCTAGCACTTACCATCCCGTCATTCTTCAAGCAACCCGAGTACTTTTTTGCAGTATACATTTTATTACTTTGTTTTTTTTTTACACAGTACGTATGACTTGCAATACGGAAAGTATTCTCAATGGTACATCCTACCCATGCATACCAATACTACTATGTACTTCCCCATTAGTAGCAGCACCAGCACTGAACTACGTAAATGTAACAAACACAGTACATTATACCATTCTCCGCCTATCCTGCCTATGTTATACTTGTTTCTATGTGGGTACAATACATGCTCATTCATGAGACCCCGTAATAATATACATGGTAGTCTATGTTGCACAGGAACACAGCAGGAATGATCAGAAGATTTTTTTTTGGTCTAGAAGAAATACACCAGCAGACAGGACAGGGAACACGAAATAAATTTATTAGCCAGAGCGCAGCGATTCAATAAAATTTTTTTTATTAACTACCTTTTTAATAAATTTTTGGTAAGAGTTTAGCAGTTACTCACTCAGTCAAATGCTGATACAGACTTTTTCTTAAAATAAAAAGGGTTAAAAAAACGAACAAGAATCGAGTAAGTTTTTTACAATTTTTTTTTTCGAAATAAATTGCACAAAAAAAAATTTGAAGGAGAAATTGAGTATTTTTAGGAAGGAATATTTAATTGAGTAAAAGTGTGGAGGTGTTGGAGGGGTTAAGGGTAGAGAGAGAGAGAGGTGCACAGGTTAAGAGGGTGACCTGTTTAAAATATTGATTTTTTTGGGGATAGTTAATTTGTTGGGGTGAGGGGGATTGAAAGAGGAGGAGGGGAATAGAAAGAAAGTTGTAGGGTTTTACGTTTAATTTTTTTTTGAGTTTGTAGAAGTTTGGAGGTGAAAGGGTTAGGAATTTAATTAGTGAATAGCTTCTGTCTGAAGGGTTGGACGGAAGTAAAAAAAAATAGTAAGGGGTTTGGAGGTAGGTGGATAAGTTGTTAAAAAACACATTTAAAATGACAGAACCGCAGTCTGCTCTTCTACTACGTAAACAGCTAGCAGGTAAGAAGAATTCGGATGTTATTAGTGATTGGTAAGGGGTGAAGTATGATTGTAATTAATTGATTATTGGTGTTTTGTTACAGAGCTCAATAAAAATCCAGTAGAAGGATTTTCAGCTGGTCTCATTGATGACAACGATATATACAAATGGGAAGTACTGATCATTGGACCACCAGATACGCTTTAGTAAGTAGATATTAGACTGGAGGTGTTTGAGGTGTATGATTTATTTTTTGAGGGAGACTGGTGAAATAATGTATTGTTTGGTTTTTTTTACAGCGAGGGAGGTTTCTTCAAAGCGCATTTATATTTTCCTCGAGAGTACCCGCTTCGACCACCTAAGATGAAATTTATTACTGAAATTTGGCATCCCAACAGTACGTTGTGTATAAATTTTTGAAGTTTACAATGCAATGTTAACATGGAAATTATTACCAAGGTGGCAGGAATGGGCTGATTAAATAATAAGCAATCAAAATGACAATCTTAGAAATGTCTTATAAGTTTGATGGTATAGTAATTGTTTGAACTTGAGGGAGCTACTGCCTATGGAAAAAGATAGAAACATGAAAAATGTGTTTTCATTTTTGATAGTTAGGTTTGCTTGTGGCGAAAGGGAAACATACTTAAGTGTTAAGTAGGTACTAAAATGGAAAAGATTAGGGAGTCTGCAATGAATACGGATTAGAAGTAAACTTTTACTTCTCAGGAGGGGTTTAGGTATTAAGCCTGATTTATTGTGATGAGGTTTAGCTTTTATTTTATGGTAGTGTTTGAGAACTATTTAAAAATTATTGAAAATGGTAGCTCTTTTAGAAAGAAGAAGAATGGTGGACCATTTTTAGTGGTGGACCATACATAGTATGTCAGTAAGCATCGAAGAATATTCATTCAGTAGAATTAAGATTTGATCTTTTTAATCAAATGGATCCTCAGGTTTTTAACGTACGATACTATGTGTTGTGAAGCAAAATTTGACGATAGTCATAAGGATTGAAACGTAATTTTTGCAACCTAATCCAAATAAACTTTTAGATAACCGTTTTTGCATTTTTGAATTATAAAGCATGTAAGAATTCTGATTTAGTGAAAATCTATGAGCTTAGGATGTAGGAGATGTTTATAAATGGTGCGGTGTAATTGTACAGTTGTTATGATTTGTACCGAGCACATTTTGATCTAACGCGTTGTTTAAAACCGTTAGGTAAAGTTACTTAACAGGGAAACAAAAACATTAACTTCCATGACTTTCTTCTATCATCTAGGTCTAATTAATACGTTATCTTTGGTAAAACATACATTTTAACATATTCTTGACAATTTAGTAGGAAGTACTTTTAAGTACTGTCGTAGAAAGGAATTTTAGTTGTATAAGGGTCTAGCGGAATTTTAGGTTACATACATAGTGCTTCGTATAGTTGTTTAATCTTTAATGGTAAGATGTTATGTGTTAGTATAAAGGAATGAAGATAAAGCAGCATTTTTGTCTACTGTCCAAACTTTGGGTTGGTTTGAATGTTGTTACTGTAACTACTAAAGTTTAGTAGAATTCTAAAGGTTAGTATTCTCGTAGCTTGTTGATTATTTAAACATGACTTACATGCACATGCTTGCTTTACTTGCTATAAATTTGGACATGTACGAATATGTGTATGTACTCACACTAATCCTTGCAATTATGTGATAAGATACTTTAATTTTATTTGCAGAAAGAATGGCGAGAAAACTATAGTGAATTCAAACGTAAAGTTGCAAGATGTGTACGTAGAAGTCAAGAAGAATGTAAGTTGTGATATTTTCCATAACTAATTTCGTTTTTATATTGAAGTGGAAAGATATTTTGAAAACTGATTCAAACACAATTTGTACAATTGGTTATGTATTTACAGGAGATCTACATCCCGTACTACAATAAGTCTAAACTCGTTAATATTACCTGCCAACAGGACAGCGTTTTCGGTTAAACCAACTTTGCCATGATTCATGAATAAACAAAACGAAGCTTATCGTTTAAAGTCCCTCACATCTTGATCAAAATGTCTGATATTCGTCTTTAATTCAGTGATCCTTTTCATCCTATCTGTAAGATTACTTCACCTTCTTATAAACACATTTTGTAGCTATTAAAGGCAATTTCGAGATGTGTTTAGCTATGGCAAGGGCAACCTGTCTGTTATTTGTAATACTACACGGAGAATGATTTTGGCGGGTTAAAACATACACAATAGAGTAAGGTTTGCGTTAATTAACAAACTTCAGTAGTGTTTTTTACAGTGGGAATAAAATTGTCACACTAATTAAATTTTGGTTCCAGTGTTTTTCATTTAAAATTGTCATCTTGATTTGAGAAAGCATTACTTAAGGTTACCAGTTTCCATATGGCGTCCGGTGAAATAGTTAAAGGCATGCATTTAAGGTTGTAAATGTGTGTATGTGTAACACGGAATATTCTGAATTTTTCTCTCAAGCCACATGGATAGAACCTCTTATGTCCTCTTCTGTATTATCCAGGAATCGTGTCACTCTTTGTGTGTATTAATTGAAGTCTGATTCAAACGGACGTTCACATCAGTTACGTTATCGTATATAAAACTATGCATGAAATTTTCACATGTCCAAAGCGGTCCATTTTTCACGTAGTAGCTAAGGGTTAGATTAGTATTTATCATCTCACAGTACCAAAACTGTCATACTGTGAATTATCGGGATATAGTTGTATTATAATTTGATCTGTGATTTAGAGATCTACTTCATCAGCCAGAACTGCCAGTATCAGAAAAAAACGAAAATGGCAAGCGCACCGGAATCACGCAGCAGTAGTTTGTAAAGATTTGTGCTTATTCAGGGTTTACTATTGAAGTGCGGTGTGTGCAATAAATTACCTACTAATAAACGTAGATTACAAATAAAAACTTTCAAGTTCGCCAAGTTGCCAGGTTGTATGTTGAATATAAGCGGTCATGTAAAATTAATGAAATTAAAGTCGTGTACTGAATTAATTGTTTAATATGTGGACATTAATGTATTTATTATCAATTTATTTCAAATCTTAGTATAACTGACAAATCACATGTATTGCGCCAGTGTATAATAATGCACCATGTATTTAGAGGACTGAAACCTCTTCTCTTTTATACTTGAAAGTATCCAAGGATTATATTATAGGTAATAGGTATGAATAGATAATGTACATAATATGTGTATAGTTAGCACTACAAGAGAAGAGTATAAGGTACGTGGCCTACTATGAAACCATTGGTTAAAGTACTCAGTTTTAAAAATCGTTTCAAAATATTTGAAATACTTCTTGATTATCCAGTATAATTCATTTTCTACAAGTTAATATTTGGCCTTCAAATAACTTAGAATTAAACCAACAAAAAGTTGTACACTTGCACAATTGGATGAAAAACAAATACATGGTCATGAATACCTGTACCAAAAACAGGTTTTACGATATGAAATTAACCTCCCATATCAAATAAAAACTCGAAACGAGAAACTACTTTGCAACCTTTATAAGAGTTTAATTTGGGAAAAGCTGTAAATATGGAATGATAACCCTGTCTACTGCAGGTTTGGTATCAGCTAGATGGACATTCATGACTTTACAAAGGGTGTTTTAATTGTTAGTCTACAAAGATAAAAAGCTATGACAAGGGCTCGAGCATTTAAAACTTTTTTAGGAATAGATAGAAACTGGAAGGCATTGATTGGATTTAACTATAATCATTTAACCCAAAAGTCCATTCTTCTTCTAAGTTGCATCTTCATCTGTATGGCGTTAGCTGTTATGTTGTACTGTAGCCTACTACATTTGTAACATACCATCATCGCATACAAACTTTTGGAAACATTGGAATTTATGAAAACGTTATAAAAGAACAACACAGAAACACTGCTCAAAGTTTATTTAAAACTTCTACGAAGGAGTATCTAAAATGAATGACAATTTATATTCTTTTAATTCTTGGTCACCACTCATTCAAGTGTAGTCTAATTTAGTATGTAGTCTAATAACTTCAATAGGTGACGTTTGCATCTGAAGGAGTTACTTCCACTTCTTAAAGACATTCATTTTTACAGGCCTCTAGCGGTCTCCCTCTACCATGTTGTATAGAATAAAGCGATTTTGGTCGTTCTATTGTATTCCATTTCTCTTCTCTCGTAGTCGAGCAGCAATTGCCGTACCTTTTAAATATTTCAGTGTTATAAAGATTTTTAGTTCAACAAAATATAAAAAGTTCATAATATTGTATTCGTAGTTTATTTACAAATATGTGCTGTTAACGATTGAATTATACATAACCGAATTTTACATACAGGTGGATCAGTATATAGTAATACGGTAAAGGCGTGATCGCATATCATAATTTGTGATCACGCCTTATGTGGTACGTATTGCTGTACTTATATTTAGAAAGTATTTTGAAACAATTTATCCATGTCGATCGGAAGAAGATTGATGTCTACCGAAATAGTATTGCCTATCCCCAAGAAACATCTATCCCCTATTTTGCCGTGTTTTCTGTAGCTGAATTTAGATAACGTCTGATCATGATGTCTATGTGAGTTTATTTGACATGTTTTTCTTGTCTTATCCTGTCGTAGGTCATCGGGTTGAAAAAATTATGGTATACGTACATCAATTTTTAGATCAATTTATATTGATGTATTTAATCTGATGTTAGGAGATCCGAACACCATTTTGACGTTTTCCTTGTTCATCGATTCACTAAGGGTTTACATTAAATGGCAGCGGCCGCATGGAAATGTAGCGTAGGGTATATATTCTAAAAAATTTGCATTGGACATAACAAAAGGTTTAAAAGCGATGAAAGAGAAGGTCGGCATAATATCCAAGCTAGGAATTAACTGAATAGACAATCATTAAGTACTCGTCCGTTTGAGATTTCTAAGCTCGTAAAAGATTCCAGCTGTGTATTGGAAAGATGTCCTCCTCCTGCATGCAAATAATTCAAAACATTTTGTCAGTTATATTGTGACGAATAAAAAATACAAGTTATATCATGATAAAACTTGACAGTACCGAAATGCAAGCTATTTCTTTAGTAGTGGCTGACTTTCACCACTGGCCTCCTTACTGCTAGCTTCAGCTGCAGCGGATTTGGAAGAACAAGGCTGAACAAGGGATGTTGGGGTTGAAGGAATGGTGAATATAGCAGGAGGAGACACGACCGTAGAGCCTGCAGTGGTCATTTCAGCAGATGAAATACCTATGGTGGTGCTTGTCACAGTTGTAATATGACCTTCACACTGAAATGTGCCAGGGTCACTTTTCACGGAAGAAGAAAGAACGGAGGTAATGGTAGACGAAATGTTTGGAAGGATGCCAACTGATGAACTTCTTTGTTGAGTATGCGTCACAGTATTTTGTCCTACTTTGCTAGCAGATGTGCTTGTAACCGCACTAAGAGAACTGGAAGTGATTGGAAGCGAGCTAGAAATAGCTTTCTCTTGAGACTGTCCCGTTGTGGAACTGGAAGCCCGTGAATATTCAACAGTAGACTGGTCTGCAAATGATGTTCCTTGGCTGGACGCTGAGTTTCTGGTCCCGTGAAATCCACGTGCAGTAAACTGGCGAACTAGACTGAATCTGGAGAAAAAGGACTTTGACGAGGGCTCAACATGAGGCCCAAGGGAAACAGTACCTGCACTTTCTCTTCTGCGTTGACTTTCACTTACTGCTGGTGGCGTTGATTGTGCCAGGCTCGTTTCACATAAACTTGCTTGTCTTCTGACTGTTGTAGATCTTTTCCTAGAAAATATTAGTTTATGTAATTCTCGTCTCTCCCCAGGACTCAGCTTCTCGCTTTTGTATGAGGTTGAGGGTTGTACTGAGGATACACATGAAGGTAACACTCCCAAGCTAAGGCGTGGCTTAGTATAAATTGTGGTGCTTGGCAAATCGGCAGGAGCCAGTCTTTGAAGTTGATTTGATACAACTGGGTGAGTTGACTTGGACACTCCATGCAGGTCATCCACACTTCTCACAATCGATGATTTACTATGAGAGGAGGCACGCCTTTCTGAATGAGACGCCGAAGACGTGGTTGGCTTTCCACTTGAAGTTGGAAATGGAGTTTCCGTGCTAAGTGCTTTGACAAGAGCGTTCACGCGCCTAGACTTCTTTTCTAAAATTGTCTCCAACATGTCTAACTCGGAGGGAGATAACTCACCCGAAGTAACTGCATCCCGCATCTCTTTAATTTGATTCTGCAGATATTGTGCTTCACCCAGCATTTCAGACTTGTCAGTTTTTGTTTTTTCTATTTTATCCATTTCCTTTGCAAGCATGGCAACTTCCCAGTTTTTATTTGTAAACTTTGGCTCATCCTCGGACGAGTCTTCAGACTCTCCCTCTTCGCTTTCCTCTTCCGTTTGCTCACCCTCTTCATCATCATCATCCAAAGCAACAGGCTCCTCTTTCATTCTTCTTTGCACGACTTCCTGCAGCACATCCTTCGACTTGGCCACTTTTGCTTCTTCTGACCCGGATGAAGCTGACGACTCGTATTCTGTTGAAGTGTTGCCAATGTCAACGGCCACAGAGTCCTTGTCTAGATTCCTTGTTCCCTGTATTCTTTCATTCGGAGGAGGCAAAGAGTCCCGATCCCTATGAAACTCAACTTGCCAAGGTGCAGTCCCAAACTCACTCATTTCTATTGTCTCCTCTTCCGAAATTTGTGCCCATGTTGCGGTTGAATGTTTCTGGCCCCCACCTCCATTTCCCGAATCTCTTGGTCGCCGCTGTTGTTGTTGTTGATTAAAATTCTGACTGGATGCTGATTCTCCAACTTGTTGTTTTAAGGCTTGTCTGGCTTCCCTACTGTCAATTTCAGCTCTTTCAAACACCTCATCTTCGAAGTCCTGAGCACTTATCACAGTATCGATTGAGTCACCCCGACTGAACAAATACGAGGATTGAAGTTCCAATGGAGCATATCTTGGGGGAGCCAAGTCCTCTGATTCTAAGCGCAAGTCCTCCTCATCATCAAAGTCACCGTCAAAATCATCTAATTCATTGTCTCCTTCATGACCACCAAAATCAAGGTGACCCTCTGGAGGGTTCCGAACACCATTTCCAAATCTAGACCTTCTTCGATCAGAAACCCTTTCCAGTTCTTGAATGCGCCGTTGAAGTCTGAATATGATTTCATCTCGTTTTCGAACTTCCTGCTCCAATGTGCTAAAATTATCCTGAAATCTTGAGTGAATCTCGTCCACTTTTGACTGGATAATTGCTTTAATTCCCATAAAAACGCTACCAATGCACTCTTCTTGAGCAATATTTAAGCCAATCTGTAAGGTTCCTGGGTGTCTGTCACCAGTAAATGCAAAATCTTCCCCTTTCGCGAGCATCAGGTTTGTAAACGGCTTTATATTCTGGTTAAAAATACAATAAAATGCATTAAAATGATTTAAATTCCAATGCATTACGAAAATCAAAGAGAGGATGACTAAATAAAGACTTACATCAGGAGTATAAGAACGATCATTAACTGCCATTGATTGTTCTGTCTGTGTGCCAATTCCATTTTCATGTTGAAATCCTGCTTGAAGAGTGAGATCTTCATCTTCTGGCCCACCCAAATGAGAAGTTTCAGTAAACTGTGGGGAACTATCTTTCTCGCCTTTTCCTTTCTCTGATCTCTGCTTAGCTGCCACCGCATTAGCATCCTCAGGGGACACAACCGTCACAGCTTGCCTGTGGAACGTTACATTTTTGGCAAATTTTCTATGTCGGGCAGCATAACCCTCTATAGTAGGGGCTTTCAGTAACTTTCTTTCCTCAATCTTCTTTTTGGTGCTTGCACCTCCATTAGAAGAATCACTAGCTCGCTTCGTTTCAGTTTCTCCAGCTTCCTCTGATTTAGCCAACCTTTTTAGTATGCTCTTTAAATTTCTTCGTTCTGGAGTTTCTGAACTATCTAGATCGGGGGGACTAGGGGTGGAGGAGGCACTGCTACTTGATGTACTTCTCTCACCCCTTTTTTCTGCAGCAGGGGAAGTAGTATGGAGCTTTTTAGTTTTCTTGCGTTTCTTACCCCCTACCTGGGCTTTGGTTGGGGAAGGAGAAAGTAAACTAGGTACCTTAGAACTACTAATACTAAGAACGTTCGCTGCTTCATCAGTTTTTAACTTAGTAAGGCATTTTGTTGAATCTGAGTCTTGTACTGTGTCAGTACGTGTGGACTGAGTTTGTGTAGTAGAAGAAACATCTCCTCGTCTGGCGTCCGTAGTGCTTTGCGTTTGAAATATATGACTTTCATCGCTCACAGGCTTTGCATGTTCAGTTCTCATTTCTCGTTCAGGTGGACTCTGGTCATATGCACTTGGTTGAGTTGTAGGCGGATGTGTGGAGGGTATCAAAAGCGATCCTATGTCGGATGCCTCTGTTGTTATCACTTCTGACCCAACTTGTTCCTGGTTAGACTGAGTTCTCCTACCCATGGCAACTGAATGAAGTTGATCGTCTTCGTTTGCGTCGGCAGGGTTTGAGCCTGCGACTACGGTGGTTTCATTAGATCCTTCACTTGTGCTTCGGGTTAGTACATTGCTGCTAGTTTTGCTAACCAGGAGAGCTGCAATTTTTTGTCGTTCATTAAGGATTTTTAGTTTTTTGACGAAAGGAAGCCGCGAAAATTCAGGTGATAGGTCATCCACAGAGCCATAAGTCTTTTGGCGAAAATGCAATGCTGCAGGTCGCATTAGAGCGGACAGATCTGGTACCACTGAGGAAGATACTGGTGCTGAGCTAGCAGATGCTGATCTGTCTCTGCCGACAGACATGGTATCCAAAACAGGTGGGGACATACTACCAAAAAATACTGGAGGTGATAAAGATAGTTGTGACGAAAGCTTGGGAGGCATTGGAGGGGCATGTATGGAAATTGTCTCCGTTGTAGCTCGCGATGCTGCTATTGCTGCAGCTTCACCAATAAGCAAATAGCCTGGTTTGCCTGGAGGACTAAGGGTACGTAATACTAACGAGCTAGATGGAGGTGATGAAAATGTGGAACCAGAATCCATTGACGAAATGCTTTCACGCTTATCCCCTTCTTTGGCCATAATACTAATTGGTTTTGGTAAGTCCTTTCTATCAATACTACTTGAGGAAGTTGGTTGAACTTCCACCGACGCCTTGGTTCTTAAGACACTGCTCGGGGGTGTGCCATCACCGGGAACAATACCAGGAAGAATTGAAGGTGGTGACTGTGCTAATCGTCCAGGAATTAGGCTTTGCATCATTGCTTCACGCTCTTCCTTTTGTTTTCTCTCCCTCTCCTCCTTTTGACGTAGCAGTCGTAATCGTTGAATCAAAGGGAGCCCTTCTCCAATAACTTCAGGTTCCTTAGGGCTGGAAGGAGACATTTTAGAAAGTGGAAGCTGGACACGTTTCCCACCTGTCGCTGTAGCTATCCGTTTAAGCAAAATGGATGGAGATGAGGTAGACGTAGAAGTGGACGGTTCCTTATCTTTCTCATCGCTCAAAACCACATTATGCATCCGTTTCAAAACTCCACGTGGCGGTGGAAATGATTTGGCATCTCTACTTTCTCTCCTACTTCTACCATCCATCCCTTCTCCATCTGGCTTTCCCGATTCCGGCTCACTGGAATCATCCTTGCTGCATTGTTTAAAAGTGAAAGAAAATGTGTTTTACTAGTTACGTTGGTGGATCATAATGTAAAAATGTTATATCATTTAAGAACTGATGAAGAAATCATACCTAGAATTGCTTTTTCTACTTCTTCGGATCACATCTTTCAGTCCCTTGAAGTCACTTTGTAATTTTTCTACAATCCTCTTCCCTGCTGTGCCATCTCCAATCTGTATGTTATTAGTTTCAGGCAATTCTTTAGTTGCTCCACTAGGGGCACATATAGTATGGGGTACCACTTTCTTCGCCGTATCACTTGCAGAAGGCTTCTTAGTAGTTGGTGCACCCGACGCTTTCCTAGCTTCCATTAACCGCTTTCTACCAAGTGTTTGAAGAATATCCTATCACAATAACAGAGAAAGCATGAGAAAGGGAAAACCCGGCATTTTATATTGAGTTCTGTCAGTACAGCGTCTTTAACACTTACTTGAGCTTCAGGATAATCTTTCATTGCTGCAAGTACATCCTCTCGAGAAAGACTAAAGAGCTCTGAGTAACCAACTGAGCGAACGTCTGCTGTGCGCCTAATGGCAGATAGTAAAATATGTGAAAAATCTTACCTTTTTTTCAAAAACTACTTATTTGTGATTGAGAGCAAAACGAAACATACTTATTAAGACCATCCAGGTTGAGGATTCCAATTTCCCCGAAGAAATCCCCTGCTTGCATTGTTGTGAGAACCTTTCCTGTTTCACTTTTGATCGGAACAAATTTTTTTTACATCATGAGTGGCATTAAGTAGTTCTAAATTTGGAAACTGGAAGAATCAAGTTTTACTACTTACTACTTTTACTAGTATTTCTTACCTTATCACTTCTAAAATACCATCAGCAATTATAAACATCTCTCGAGCAACTTCTCCCTTGCGGCAAATCAGGTCACCAGGAGTAAATATGTACGCTTTCATTTTGAGCACCAGATCATGAAGAAATTCAGGTTGACACTCTTGAAATATTGTAACCTACAGGCATAATATATTCATCATATCTCTTGCATTATAAATAATATTTAATCGTTTTTAAACAACATACATTTGCATACAATTACTTTTTATCTGACAAATGTATCTATTTTATAAGACATGCATAAAATCAGGATACAAAACTCATGCAGTACCTTTTTCAGTACACTAAGGTTTACATGGAGAGCCAACTCCGTTTTGAGCTTGTCAGGCAGCAATCCTAAGGCCGTGTTAATATCACCACCCCCCTGTATTCTACCCCTATAAAACAAAGAATATGCAGTCTTTCAATATCATTGCCCTGAATAAAATGATTTTCTATCTTGAATTAACAGAAAAAGTAAGTATACAAAATTATAAATGGTGATCAATTTATAGTATGTAGTTATATTATTCTTACCTGGACCACGAATAATCATACCAGCGGAGCACCCTACGCTGCATATCACGCGGCACTTTGTGATGCCTCATATACATTTTTGCACCATCCTGCAAGGAAATTAAAAATATATGTTAAACTCGCGTATATTGTTGAATCTTGCCAAGATAAAATTAGAAACTGTATGGAGAAAGCGGGTAAAACTAAAGTTTTGCTCGTTATCACTCTGAAGAAATGCAATGAGCCGGAAGCTGAAATCGATAGAGGAGACGTAATCACATACTTTGACAAAAAAAGCATTAGATTGTCAGTCTGTCTACGTATTACTTTCCATCCTGTAATTCTATATGAATAGATGATATATAAAAGAGAATGGTGTATTTTGGTACTTGGACACAAGTAGCTTGCGTCTAATCGAATACATTACGTAATAAAAAACTAGAAGTGTTACATGTAAAGAAAAGGAATTCTTGCTTCATTTTTAATATTTTCTTTAGTTTTTTTGCTTATAATGCTCATCAGAGTGCATTGGAAAGAAAAACTCGATTCGAGGACTTTTTTCAACAAATAATCAAGACAGTATCAGTATCTGACGCATGCCGATTCAGACTTCTTTTTCGCTCCACTAAGCATAAAATCAAATGACGCTCAAAAGTGAAAGCAGAAGAGAACAAAAAAAATCTGAAAGAACTGCCTGTGAAAAACCTGGATAATATGATTTAATAAAACATTTCTGTATTACAAATTGAAGATGCATTAGGTAGGTGTCTTATTTTTACATCTGACATGGCCAAGAACATGTCACTATAAGTCTGCGAATATTTGGCTATTTAATTTTTATTGCATTTATCAGTGTCATGTAGTACTGCAGTACTTTCTCCATTGCTTCATAAAATTTATACATATATACCTAGTTAGTAAAAAACGATGGTAGTTAACGATTTTTGTTGCTTACCAGAAGTCTTTCGAATTCCAGACGGTTGGCATTACGGTTTGTTATCACGTTACCAACTTGACCTATAATATAAATCATTCGATACCATAAATTCTTTGCTACATAGTAGTGCTTTATCTCCATGCTATAGCCTATTTAATATAACCCCTGTTACTGGTGAAGGATAGTGTTACATATGAACAACCAGATTTTAGGCAATAGTAGGTCACCTGTCTTGAAAAATTATAAAGCAAAATTAAGATGCTTCAATACAAAAGTAAGATCTTCTCTTTGTTTAACACAAGACTTCCGTTTCACCTTTCCGCTTCCTAATCTAACTTTTAACACAGGAGTCCAATTACTTTGTAACTGTGATACCGAAACAGGATAGTCTGCACAGCATGGAAACCATTTCAAAGTACTTCGTTATGAATATCATATTTCCCAAGTGACCCATAAAACTTGAAACAAAATATTGCTATTGGATGCATGTATCTTACAAAGTATCACGTTCTAATACAGTGAACCACCTATGTCAACAGTCATCTCTAGTATGATAGATCACGAATGATGCATGATGCCTCTAATCTGTTTTCTTCAAGACGCATTTAGTGTGCAACTCCATATTAGACTGAGATTTTTAAATAGCTTGCCTTACAAGTGTCGGTTTGCCTATAGACTATAGGCTTGCCTATATTTTCAATTTTTTAAAAAAACTGGAAGAATCACGCCAATTTATTTACAAGTCTAAAACTTACATTTAAACTAACGATTAAACTTTCCTTTTCAACTTACCTACTATTGTGGCAAAAATGAAGACACCGATGAGGTAACTAACGATGGTAAAAACGTACCTGAAAAAATTAAAGTAATTTTTTATTTCATAATGATCCAATATTTTTTTAAACTACACATAAATAAACGCTGGTTTCAGCTTCGTCAGATTTAAGAATGCAAGAATAATAATTCTCTTTGCTAATAGGATTCATTTATTACAAAAATCTCACTATTGTTTGCTTTTTGCTCAACAATAGAAACAAATTTTTACTACTGCAAAGTTCACATAATCTTTAAATAAAGTTCAAAGCTACATCTTCTGACACAGACTAAACTTAAGTGAAGGGGAAAAGGATTAAATTAACTTCTCAAAGTAACTTCAAAATACTTTTTTGATTGTGACAGATTTTATAATGTATGCACACATCAAGTATCTAATAAGAAAAAGGAATACTTAGACAAAGAAATGAACAGAGAGTTTAAGAGGGAATAAGATATTTTTCGCATTAAATATAGGAATAAAGAGAGAAAGGAAAGATATTTCAAGTTTGTATTCTTCACATTCAAAAATAGGATATCATCTTCTGTTCCATTCCGACCGGATTGGATTGAAAAGGGCTGAGATAAAAAAAGACTTAAGTGCGTAAGCATTATCGTATGTTGCATGTAGATATTCGGCAATTCATTTTATAAACCCATTTTTTTTCTTTTGTGAAATGAGTGAAAACAACTGGTGGCGCGATTGAGACTACTATAATAGAGAAAGGAAATGACGCGCTTGATGAATCATGATGAAATGGATGAACAAAGACATCAATTGTTTCTGTCTTCACGTCACCGTTAATATAACGTTTTATGCTATTCCAAATTCTTGCATTCCATAAATCTCACGAAGCTGCTTTAGATGAGGGTTATTATATAATAAAACACACACTTTTTATTATCAAACGAGAAAGAATTTGAAATAATATACCCCCCAAAAAGCTTTCGAACAGTTTTCATTGAACTCTTACTGATTTAACTTTCACTGTTCTTCCTTAAGCTTTTAATCACCTCATTCTTTCTGATTTTTCAATGCTACATGGAGATGGTATAGGAAATGAAAAAATGTGAATGACGAAGGGCTTTTCACAAATTCTCTTTAGTTTTTATTATCATTACAATAAAAGTTTTTTGTCAGTTTTAGCAAACTTTAAATGAACAGACTATACAAAAACAAAAATCAATGCTTTCTCCGTACAGGAAGTAGATTAATTAAAGATGTATATAGTTCTTCATGCTTGGTTAAATATGATAGATTCCAATGAAGGCTGTTCGAAAACTTTTTATAGTTATAAAAGAGAGCTCTTAGTTTTGTGCGTGTGCCGTTACCGTGGGGGAATTTGAAGAGTATGAAATACCACATATTATTTATAATGACTTATTACTCTTATTAAGTTTGTACTCTTTCTTATAACGGAAGTTTCTAAAATTCATTAGTAACTGCTGTATTTTTACATAGGATATAACGTCCGTATAAAAATGTTCATTTAACAAATAGTGGAAATAGCAATCCCTAAATGTTAATGTACTAATTTGAATAAACTGAGGAACAAAATTATGAAGTTATAATAGTACTATTGTCCCCACTTGCACTTGTCTTTGTTTCAGAAATGTAAGTGGATCCATATAAGTAAGATGTTATTTTAACTTGCCTTTGTGCGTTGCATAGTTACATAAGCACATATAATATGAAAGAAAAGTTCAGGTATTATTATCCATACACCATTAATTACAATAAAAATGGAAGTAAGTGCAAGTCACAGGAAGTTGCTAGTTTTCATAGTGCTAATGGGATTAGGCATGGACGTATATTTGAGAAGTAATTTTATTAAGTTGCGGCTGAGTGTCTACATATGGTTCTTGAACTCTCAGCCTTTGGTAGATGATTTTATTTAACGTCACAAGGATTTGCATTAAGTCGGAGTAAATTCTTGAATTCAGGGAAAGAATCCCTTTGTAGTAATTACAACAGCTAAGCGTTTCTTTCATAGAAGTTTGTCGACCACAGTATATTATTTAGTAAAATCCATCCGCTATAGACCGTGATATAAATAGTGGTTTGTATATTGCATCGAATGCAGTTACCTTGATAATATTTGCTTAATGAAATACTCATTTTTAAAAACCGAATAATGGGATTACGCAAGGCAAGCTGCACGAACAGAAACAAATGCTTAATTTACACGAACAGCCTCCAAGAGAATCTCACCATATAAGAACAAATAAGGTAGATATACACAAATGTGAAAAACTTTTTCTTGACAAATTTTCCTTTCCCAAAATAACAAATATGTTTCGAATCACAATGGTACAGTAATGTGCCACGTTTTATCTGTTTTGTATGACCTGATGTCTAAATGAAGCTGCGTAGCTCGTTTGTAGCAAAACGGAATCTAATTATTGTAAAAGTTTGTGTGTTTATGGGAAACTTTAATAGTCAGGAAATTATTTTCTATTATCTTCTGAACTATTCACTATACGAGCTATATACATCTCTACGTTATTTTCTAGATACTAGTATCCCATTTTAAGATCATGAAAATGCGTCAAATAAATTTGAATTAAAGTTGTTTTTAAGTAAGACTTCAGTTGATTGTTGTTTGTGGCAACCACTAACAATCGTTATGAATCTTCCCTACCAGAATTTGCTTGGCGGGTTGGCAGAACAAAAAATATTGTCAACGGGTTTTGTCAAACTGAGGACTAAGATGTAGATTGAAAACTGTTCAGTTTTTTGGGGAATATTTATTTATTCATCATTTGTACTTTCTTTTTCGTTCTCTCATCCTTCGAATTTCTCTAAATCCAATTCTGTTGAAAAATGTTAGCAAAACACAACTGAAAGCAAACTAACCCGATATCGCTTCGTATGTAGAGAAGACGTGATTTATGCGCTTGACTCCGAAAACCACTCGTCTCTAACGGATTGAATGGAGTAGATCTATTTCCAAGTCTTTAAAAGAGGGATACAACGCAAATACAATGATTAAGACTTGTTTTGCGTTAGCAATCTATTTTTTACATTAGTTACAAAATATGCATTTATTGTTTTCTCTCATTCATTGTTTTGAGCTTTTATGTTAATCAACCTTTAGTTTTGAGTGGATTTTACAACAAAATCGGACTCCCGGAAACATCATAACTGTCCCATTTTTTGGTTAAATTAATTTTTAGCTCCTTTCTTTACAACATACAGAAGTTTTAGACATTGTTAACTTCAGAATTCATATCCCACCCAAGAACTTATTTGTACATGAAAAATGATTTCGTTCTTTATGAACTTGGCTTGTAATATTCTCCTTCTGTTAGCAACAGAGCTACAACGACTACTTTACTACTTTTCAGTGAGCTTTCGCTACATTCTTGAAGCATTAGGAAAGCGGTCTGTATGCTTTCTGCCTTTCAGCACTATAAATCATGGTCGCTTGGCAGTTCTTCTAGATCATCTCAAGTTGCTTGCATGTGCGTTATATTACGTTCTGTTGACGGACTATACTCAAACACTAAACTTTTCCTTCCACACTACGCTTTTCAAATTTATCCAGTTTGCCCCAACACACACTTCGTCATGTTATGGATTTGGAAGCCGTAATTCAATAAACATAAAAACATTACAAACACAAGGTCTAAATCGAAATGAATATGATCATAAATAAAAACTAACTACAAAATAACTTATTTCAACTTTAATATCATCCGTAAATCCAAAACCAGCGACTTTCTTGTGATTATGTTAAGCAACCCCAAAATTATTATTATTTGAATTCGTATTTGCAATTTCCGTCCATTTACTCAATTATTATTTTATTACAAGTTAATTTGTCGAATACTTGTCGATGCCTATTATACGATTGGAAGTTATGTACGTGGTAGAACAAATTTAAATGCATAATGTAAAGAGAAACTACTGCAAGCAAAAACATGCTTACATAATCCACTATTGGTCCATGCAGCAGGCGAAGTGTATAATATATAGGGAAACTATTGTAAGGTATGTTTGCATTCCTATTACTGGTATATAATGTGAAAATGGGGCAAACGGATATGGGTTTATTGTTTGATATTCAACATCGCTATTTATTGTTTACTCTCCTTCCGGAAGCGTTATTGAGAAGTGATGGTGATGTATGAGCTAAACATTTTTTCAAACGAAGACATCCGTGGCCACAACAAACAAAGCAAGTGTGGCTTTGTTCATAAAAAATGTATACTGAAAATCCACTTTTATATTCTGGTCGTTGCTTTACACCGTAGGCAACTTTAAAAAGCATGCTGGACCTCAAGTGAAGACTATAACAGCTTGGACGCCAACGATACCCCTTTTTATTCCTAAAAACCAGTTTTTCAGCAAAGTCGTTTTATTTTGTACTCGTTTTTTAGAACATTGTACTTGTTTCAGTCATGGAATATGGTCTTAAAAAGGCATCATGCAATGTATGTATAGCATTGAGAAATTCACTCTCCCTTAATGTTTTCCAGTATTCACTGGAAATAAATGTTAAAGAAAAACGGGGAGTTGAGTACACCTCATTTGTTTTGACAGAGATTTAACATGAAATGATTTTACTACTACAGAAGAGTCGGATGACTTCGACACACAAAAAAGGCCTGTAGTGTAGAGGAGAGTAGTGGGCAGACATCATGCTAAGACATTGTTAAACTGTGTATATGCTCTTTACCTAATATCACTCCCTGCTGCATCACATCACATTACTCAACTCTTTTGAAATCAGTTGGAGATTTAAATCTTGTGAAAGTTTCCTAAAGTTTGGCAATTTCAGGAGATACTTCTTTTATGTATCTCCCCCTATTTTTTACAGTCTCCTCTATCCCAGATAGTCTTTTTGTACGAGTTGAACAAAACACTGTACATGCTCCATATATCTACATATAAAGTCAATCCGAAGTTCTACGGAAGAAAGTACAATATACACAATGATGAACTACGGGGATGGATGCATACCTATTTCTCTGCCTGGAGCCAGGTTGTGCTAAAAATCTCTCACTCCGTTTCCACTTATTGTAAACTGTGAGATAGTCGTATTTTTAAGTAATATGAGAACAGAAATATGTACAGTACAGAGTACAGACATATTATTGTAGGTTTGATCACAGCTATGTAAGACTCATATACAATATATGACACAAACGAGTCCCAACTTTGCTCCTGTTCTACAGAGTTCTCCATGTAGTGAGCAAAGTTTTCCAGTTCCTACGGGATTCCTCTCATCATCATGATTTAAATTTAGAATTCCATACAAAAGAATTATTCCAAGTGAGGGGGGCAATAACGAGGAAGCATATTATGTTTTGTGTTGTTGTTAAATGTATACATATTAGATTATTTTTCATAGAAATTGAAACATGTTAAGAATGAAAGTTTAAACGAGTTACCTTATTTTTGTAAACTGAACTACCCTATTAGAAATTCTAAGTTGCTAGAAAGGTTATAAGTATGAAAAAAGTTTCCCTTATAAAGTCATGATGCCATACAACCTTTCCCATAGTAACAACAGAGTAATGGTACTTTCTCTTCGGTTCGTAATTTAATGCCATCAATTTTCATGCTTGGTGGAGTATTATTAAGGTAGTGAATAAATGCATGATCACCTTCATAACTTATTCGATGTAATGTCAAAAGACTGTAAAAGTGACATTTCGCTCACGTTAACCATAACTTAATTTGATCATATAAAGCATTCATGCGTACATTATGTGACATTTTAAGTTCCTGTTTGCATGATTCTAAAAGCAGGTCAATTCAACCTAACAAAAAATAAATAAAACGAATTCCTAACTTCATTTTAAGTCTGTAGAAGTTTTCCTTTTTAACTCTGTCTGAGTCAACAGTTAAGAGTCATCATTTTAAGGAAAAAACACCAGAGAAAAAAAACAATGGGACGTGACAAGATGGTAAAAATCATCACATTTACCATGTACGAAATCCCCAATGGACTATTTTTTCATCTCATTTCACCTACCTCAAAGAATGTAATATGTACATTTGTACAAATATATATGGAGACAAAAAAAGAAGCGGTTTTACCTATATAATGTATGTATACATATATATGAGTAAATATTTATACACTCGCGTTCACCTTAGCTCAGCTTCTACACAGGATGCTCTCTTGTATTTTACTAATGTATCATGTCATTATGAACTTACCCGTTATGTGGTAGTACGCCCTTCCCTTGTAATCTTTTTCTGGGTAGTTAACAAACGACCGTGGTATTCATACATTTATTATACTTTATTTGCTTCGCTTTAATATTTGTCTAAATACTAATCCTACCCTGCTCATCACATTACTCAACTCTTTTGAAATCAGTTGGAGATTTAAATCTTGTGAAAGTTTCCTAAAGTTTGGCAATTTCAGGA